>JARHVA010005233.1:1195000-1270661 GCA_037957365.1 Torreya grandis | reverse complement strand
TTGGAAATGCTATAGGGGAGTTTTTATTCGAGGATGCTAAAACTAAGAGGTATTTCCGATCGACCTGTGCTCACCTTATGGTTGAGGTGGATGTTTCTAAGGGCCTTCCTGAGGTGATTTGTCTAGACTCCCCTAGGGGTTCTTCGATGCAAATGTTAGATTTTGAAGGTTTACCTTTTCGATACAAAAGGTGTCACCTGACAGGGCATGTTGCTGCCCGGTGTACTGCAGGGAAATCCAGATCCAGAAGATCACCTTCTTGGTGGTCTGAAGTTGATCATGATCATTATATTGTAAAACAACCTGAGGAAGCTTTGACTGATTCAGAGAATGAGAATGAAAAGAGTATCCAAACTGTATCGATGGATCAGGAGACTCCGTTAGAGACAGTTCCTGTTGAAGGGTCGATGGAGATTGGATTATGTGATCTCTCTAAACTGATTACTAAGGAAGTGGTGGTTCTTCCACCTATTTTGAAGGATTCTCCTAGGAGCCAATTATTGGCTGCTTCTCTTACGGATTTTGTTGAGGCTTCATCGCCCTCTGGACTTCATGGTTCTTGGCCTTCTAAGGACTGGTCTGCTGAGGCAGCTAAGGTAGAGGATGGTTGGACAGCTGTTAAGAGGAAAAAATCTAAGTCTTTGGTCCTCCCTCTAGACATGAAACTTCGGTCTTGTAAAAAAATATATATAGTTTTTGTTTGTCCTATTTTGACTGTTGTTTTCAGATTTCTGGTTAACCTGGTCTAGCTTTTGTAGGTTCCAGGTTATTTCATATCCTAGGTCTGCTTAAGGTTTATATCTCGTCTGATGTAAAGGGTTTCAGGGCCCCTTCAAAACCTATTTTTACCTTAATCTAAAACTATTTGGATGTATATTTATATCACTATATGGATGGAAAACTATATCATTGTCTAGATCACTAGATCAAGAGAATTATGACTATCTAAAGAGATTAGGTGGATGACTAGATCTATGGGTGGACAAGTATGGTGGGACTATAAATATGGAATCCAACTTATGGGATGGGAATTCTGAGATATAATATAGTCCTTATTTATATAGAGGGAGGGATAAAATATATAATATGGATCATAAATAGACATAATACATGGTGTTCATATCTATCTAGATGAAGAGATAAAATATAGAATATAGGTTGGATAGTCCTTGATAGATTGATGCAATCATATACAAATTTAAAATGGGGTGTCATTAGATATATGTAATATATATTAAAAAACTCTCCCAATAGATTACAAAATATAAGGTGGCACTATACAGATAAAATATGCATCCTCCCCTAATAAAATCCATATCATTATTTAACACTAAATAAATTGAATCTAGGGTATGTGGTGGCACTTGATATATAGAGTAAAAGTCCTCTCCTAAATTAATATATCATATGGATGGGTGCTAGATAGATGGATATATAAAATATAGGTTGGCCATATCTATATATAAGGAGTACAAAAGATGGTTTGGTCCTTTCCTTATATAATATGACCAAATAGAATATAGTATACCATTTTATTCCTCTCCATAGAATTTATATCTATATGAGTCAAGGTGGAACTAGATATATTGACTAAAATATACCAGTTTAGCACTCAATAGATAGGGTTGGTCTTCACCAAATATACTCAATCGATATGGGGTGGGTTGGCACTCACCATACAGACTATTGGAGTAGAACTCACCATAAAAGAATATAATATAACATACCTCTTTATAACTCACCTAGTGTACTAAAATGTGACACTCAAAAGATAACCAATTTGGTCATCTTAATATAAAATATTTGATAGGGTGACCCTATATATGGACCAAATTTAGTCTAGAGCTATTTCTATCTAGGTAATTAAAGGATAAGGATTGAAGCTCATACCCCACCCTAGAGATATCATTTATTTTTATAGTGGGATTTAGTGAGGTAGATATAAAGATGGGATCGATGCCTGATATAGAGTGGGCCTATCTACATATACATATAGAGTGATAGAGGCACCCTATTTAATAGAATATATATAGAGGGGGGATTTTGGATATGGTCTAGGGTCTATGAGAAAGGGTTTTCATTTGTGTAGGATATAAATAGAGGGGCGGGTTACCCTATATAGAGTTATTAAATCTATATTAACTCATGTTATATATAGAACAAAACTATTTATGCTATATATCTTTTTGTATCTACCTCAATTTAATGACAACTAAAAAATTTATATACTCAGTGAGTGAAAGCCTAAATTAAAATTGATACATGATAGCTTTCATCATTTCACTATAAATTCCAAGGTAGCCCCCACCACTATGTGTGTGTGTGTGTGTGTGTGTGTGTGTGTGTATATATATATATATATATATATATCTGTGTGTGTATTTATCAATGTGTGTGTGTGTGTGTGTTTATGTATATTAGTGAAGAATATATAGTTATATTATTCAATGTGGTATTGGAGGCCCTCAATTGATGTCACATCCATTTTGAGTGATCATCCATACCCATATAGAGATAGGGGTGTATGAATGTGGCATCATACTTCACGATTTGATGAGATGATATAGAGAGATAAATTATCTCTCTATGTAAGCCTTTATATATATAGGGAAACCAAATACACTATAATTAAAGTGCTTAAACCCCATATATAACTATCTACAAGGATTGAACCCCAAATCTACTCACATAAAGAGAAGAACTCGATTAAATATCGAGTGCCCCACCACATTAAAAAAATAATCTTGAATCCCCCCAATACATACAGACACACACACACACACACAGACACACACACACACACACACACACACACACACACACACACACACACCCACACACACACACACACACACACACACACACACACACACACACACACACACACACACACACACACACACACACACACACACACACACACACAAACACAAACAAACACACACACACACACACACACACACACACACACACACACACACACACACACACACACACACACACACACACACACACACACAGATGCATACATACATACATGTATGTATATATGTATGTATGTTTGTTTTTGTGTGTGCATGTTGGGGGGGGAAGGATTGAAAATAAAGTTTATCAATCAATACATATTAGCCTACACCCTATATAACTATCTGGGTCCACCAAATAATCTGTCTATTCCTAAGGTTGGTGTAGCTAGATATATGTGGGTGCAGCTAGAGAGATTGGGGACTAGGAATAAAAAATAGAATCCACATATATATATATATATATATATATATATATATATCCACATATATATATATATATATAAACACGCACCATAAGTAATGTAATAACAAAAAAACAAGGGTGGTGTGGTCTTCAGCTAACTAAATATATAATCTAGAACCCCAGTTGTGTGGGGTAGGCAAGCATAGATATCTCTAGGGTATTGACCTAACATACTAGGGTTCAAAGGTACCCATCTACATTAGTAAGATTTTATTTGAATCTCAGCTTCCTTATTAAAATATTGGATTTGGTAGGGTTACACACACATGCAGGCACATGGCCATTCAACACTGGGATTGGGTGACTAAATCCAAACATTCCATCCTAAATACTATAATAAAGATCTAGGGATATGGGAGATGGGGTAGGTAAATTCATGGATATCACATACATATTGATAAATCACCTTTCCATATATATATGATAATAAATAGGAATATATATTGGTAACCTGAGATAATATATCTATATCTATATCTACATATTGTGACCAGACCCTATCTATATATCCATTATGGATAGGGGCAATGGTTTTTTAGCCCTAACCCATATATATAGGATATAAGATATAGGCCTGACCCTACCTACCACTCAAGGTGTATCTCACTTATAGACTATATCGGGAAAGGAGATAACCTATCTCTCTTCACCAACTATATAGAGGGGGGTTCAAATATCTGTAATCTAATATTACCCTATAGTGAATAGGCACCCATTATCTCTATATGATCTCAAATATTTAGTGTTTTCCCTATACCCAAATCTATATAGTTGACAACCTTTAAGGCCCCCATATATATATAAATAGATAAAACTATAAGGTCTTACTATAGACTTGAAACTATAAATCAGAGGGTTAGGTATCTATATAGATGGGGAGAGAAACACATTCCTATATAAATTTAACTACACTCAATATAGAGAGAGTAGAAATCTATATCTATATCTATATAGTATAATATAGTATAATAGGTTATTGAGATAAGTGAATGAAAACAAAATTAGAGAAAGGAAGCAACATAGCTTGAGGGAATGGGAATTATCCATAATTATATAAGGTTGGGGGCATAACTCATGTGAATGAGCATTATCTCTATCTATAAAATCATTGGTATATCCATTGATCGATCTTCCTCAAACTAACATTCATTCATCCAACTCTCATTGGTCACCTCTTTATCTCTATGGTAAAGTGATGAATCCACCCACCCATATACATACATACATACATACATATATATATATATATATATATATATATGGAAGATAGAGAGAGTGGTGATATACTATAGAAACATAAAATTAACATTTAAGCTAAAATTATGCTCTTGTGGCTGCTTCTTTACATATTTAGCTCTAGACCTATCTTAGGCCCCTTTTTGATAACTTTTGACCATCTCACACACTTTTCTAAGTTAAAAAATGACCCCAAAATTTACTCATCTCTATTATTATCAACTTTAGACATCTTTTAAGACCTACCTATTATCACTTGGATTTTCACCCTTTGAGGAGATGTCTCAACTCTCCTCATTCAAGTGGCATAATTGAAAAACCTCTAGGCTATGGGTGAGCCTAATAATGAGGTGAATATCTAGATAGGGATAACTCCCTTGATGTACTACCTATACATAACTACTACACCTATAATTATGAGGGAGAAGGGGGAGATAAAATTGAAATTAAACTACCCTAAAGGAGGTTATACACCAAATTGATTAATGATTACCAACCAGCTGGATGTCAAACATAAGACCAAGAGACTAACTAAACCTACACTTCTCCGATCTAAATCATCTCACATTAGTATTTCATTATGAGGTTGAAATGAATGTTTAGGATAGGAAGACTAAACAAGAGGCATATAATGGCACTATTTAAGTATAATAATTCACTCAACCTTGACACATTATTAGAACACTTCACATGACCTACAAGAAGAAGCTTTCAAGCTACAAATAGGTAGGAGAATGAGACAACAATGATAAGGAAAAAAAAGTAATCACATAAGAAAGATAAATCATTCAAGTGAAAACACTATGAAAAGTCATGGAAGAGGTAAAAGTAAAGTCTTTATTTATCCATGGTATGTAAATGAGCAAGGATTCACCATACTCAGGTGGCTAGTCTTTACAAAAGCCAAAATGGCTAATTCTTATAGAACTTGAGAGAGAGGTGAGAAATGAGAAGTCCAAAGGTCATAACGACACTTTTCAAGCTGATAAAATGAGTTACATGTGCATGGGAAAATAGTATGAAACTAATCACGTAAGGTCAAAAGAGACTAGTGTCATCCCAAGTTATGAGATTCATGAAATGTTGCATAGGAGTTCCCATTGTTGGCTAAAAAAATTACCTTCATGATTTATTCCTATTTTAATGTACCAAAACTCATTAGGGATAGGTATAATTATTATAGTGAGATCTAAGGGTTTTATACATGCCTCTCCATGCATTGGTTTCATACTTGATCACCTAGAATCTTCTAGAAGTGAGCCATCACTATCTACAATCAAAGAAACTCCTTTTTTGTCACCCCTCACACTTGGATTCCAAAAATGTATCAATTTTCCATTAAAATTCCTAAAATTTAGTGGATGAAACTTTTCAAGACCTTCCATGGCCTTAGAGCCTTCAGGCACACCTTAAAAATCCATTCACTTGAAGTTCTCACCCTTCTCACTACCATGTTCACTATGCCAGTTCTGACTGGCTAAGATGAGAGGTTTTATTGGAATTCATAGGTGTTTTCAAAATTCATGAAATGGACATGGTTTTTTATCTTAATTCATAAATTTCCTTCTAAATTTTATTTCATCTCTTTAAACCTCTTATAACTTAGACAATGCACAAAATAATAAACAATACCCTATTTTGTACTCCATCCATACAATTTCATATAGATAATCCTAATGTTAGGGATCCTGAATGAGTATTATACAACCTATGATCACTTTTATGGTAAGATTATGTCATTATAGTAGACTCCCATCTTCATTTCCTTCATTATGTCAATATCTAGGGTCTGAAAGGGTTTTAGGACCATTCTACTCTTAAGCTTTGTTCATGAAGCTATGACATTGGAACTACCAATAAATTAAAAAATTTTAAGTTTTAATACCGATATCAACTTCCAAAAACTCCTTATATTTATATGCATAACCTCCAAGAAGATGTGATCATCTAAAGTTACCTTATCAAACTTGTTCTTCAATTTCTTGTAGGATTGAGTTTCTTTAAGAAAAAAGGTGTTTTTTTCATGGCTTCCTCTAAATCCAAATAGCTTATAAATTTCAATTATGACCCAATTAATAGTAAGAATTTTATTATAAATCTCATATCAATATATAATTAGAAGTGACTCTTCATTTGGCTTCTAGGCCTAAACCTTGCCTACTAGGTCTACATGCAAGTTTGAGGGTCTAGGACATCTTGTTGGGATTCATCCCTCTATGAGATGCTTATAATATTTAAATGTGTGTCATAAATATTCCTGAACCTCTCATCAATTCTCAATAATATCTTGGCTCATCCCTTTGTCTTTATTCTCCAAAACTACTAGTTTATGCGTAAAGCGAAGTACCCTCTATCTAAGACAAAATAAAGGGTAATTTCCATATTTAATAAGAAAATTTGATGTTTTCATGGGATTAAAAAGGTCTTAAATACCATATAAATATAAAATTATCCTTTTATCATGTCATTAGACCTTTCAAAAGCTTTAAAACCCAAGACAAACCTGTGTGAAATGGACTGTATGTAGGTTTTTTTCCAATGGACTGTGTGGTTCTTGTTTAGAGTATTTTATTTTATTTGTATCTACCTTGAGAGATATATGAGAATATTAGGACTATTATGGATATGTTACAATCTTTATTCACCTCTCTAACCACTCACATACTCCCCCATACACCCTGCTTAGACAAGACTAAGTATAAACCTGACTATATTTCCTACCTTAAAAGGGACACCTATAGGTGACCCTGTATGTATTAGGATTTTAATATAGTATATAAGTCTTCATAAATCATACCAATATGAAATTAATATATGTACTTTCTTAACTTCACACTTTTTGATTTTATTTACTCCCAAGGATAGTCACAATTAACTATGTATTCTACCTCTTTGATTTATGTAAGTGCATATCTCTCTAATAGGACCTTGATAATGATGTATAGAGACCCTTATTGAATATTCAAGATCACCTAGTATCTTATTTTACCTTTATTCACCTTGTATGGGCTAAATCATCACCAAGACACTATGTCTAAGTCAATGTTTGCCTACTCAAATACAGGTGCTCATTTTCCTATGAAGGAACACCTGTAGGTGTTCATGAGGATTAAACACCACATATCAACATCATAATAGAGATTTTAATTCTAAATTATACACAATTTAATTAATTATACCATGTCAACATGATATTATGTTCCATTTACATCCTTAGGATGTCAATGATCACCTAAAAGTGTATTTTTGTAGATATAAATGTAGGGTTTTAGTACTTTAAAAGGCATATTTGAGGCCCTAAACATTCAAGATCCATAAATAATTTTGTATTTATCTTTTGAATATCTCTTATACATGATATAGGATATAAGGTTTACCTATCTATATTCTCCATAACTGTTCACAACCTTATTATATGATATCTATAAAAGGGTTTGGATCTCTATTTTTAATTTTTAGGGAAGAAGTCCCTAAGTTCAATGCTTGATTTTTGAAAGATAATCCACACTACCATTTATACATTTGAAACATAAAATAGGACTTAAATTTTCAACCCACATTTAATGATTCAAGATAAGGATTTACCATATTACAAATTCCCCTTTAAAAGACCTTCATGGCTATGTGGTACCACCTGTAGGTGGGCATTTACATATACAGATAGTGAGCATGAACTTTAGACAATATACAAGGTAAAAAAGTTTATTATAAATTAAAAACCCTCACCAAGTGTTCAAACTGACTCCTATCATTATTAAAATATTGAAACACCTATCCAAATTTCCATCTCATCATGATATCATCAAGGAGACTCCTATAGGTGTCTGTGAGTTGTATGCAGGTAGTGAGCATGGAATAAAGTAGAATATGTTGATGAATGGTATCATGAACAACTTAACATCATTTTAAATCCCTTGAATTAATTTTTTTCCTTACAATTATCTTGATAAAATTCTCAAAACCTTTTGTTCCAACATGACATCTTCTTGCAAACACTTGTTATATAGCAGACAGGGTAGCTAGTGATTATTTGTGTGGTGCATGGGCTAGTAACCAACTTGAATATAATTTAAAAATTCAAATTAAATATAAAAATCTCATTTTTAACTTAAAAATTTATACACCTTCATTATAATTCCTTGAAAAACCAAACTAATCTCTATACATGCGACTACAAGTGGGAATGAGTAAAGAGTTGACTATGAGGAATGGTAAGACTGAAAGTTGCTCAAAGTATGATGTGATGAAACCAAACATGAAGAGAGGAAGTATTATTTAATTCATATATTTGAAACATCATATCCCATTCCAATGATATTTCTATAGAGAAACACATATTTTGTAACAAGGAAAACTTGACTGGAGCTTCATATGATGACACCTTCTTGCAACATGAGATAACTTGCTCACCAAAACACCATTAAACATGAAACAAAACATGAATAAAATTTGATAGGATAGCCAACATAATTTATATTCAACATCACCAACTATATTTTATATGCCTATCCAAAATAGATCAAAACCTATAGGGTGTAAGATATAGTGAGCAAAAAAACATAGTCAACTTGTTAGAGATGTTTCATAAAGCATGGTTGACCAATTTTCAAAATATTTTTATGGAAATTGATATATATATATGATTTTATTACTACCTCCCAAAGTCATTTAACCTAAAACCTCTTCAACTATTTGTACCAATCACAAACTTGCTTACCACTTTTGTGTGTCTTGAAAGGCAAAGAAGGAGTAAAATGGTTTTACATTGAATTTGGCACTTCTAGAGCATTTAAAACATGGAATTGTGTCTGATTAATATTAAGAGACATTACATGACATTCTCCCACCTATCACCTTCCCTCATGGGCTATACAAGTGCCAAACTCTTCCTTTTTCAATTGATTCCCTGATTTTCATTAGGTAACCTACAAGTTTTAGATTAAGTGACATTCTTGATAAGGGATATAACTTTTTGGATGTTTGGAAAGTAAATAAGACACTTAGACACCTTGAAAACTATGCCACTTGCATTTATGACCTCTAAGTGGCTATTAAATGACTCAAAATGACATATTAACTAATTAGACCAAGACTAAGGATAATATAACATTAAATAACATCAAATACCTATCATACACCCTATGACATAATACTAGACCCCTAAAACATCTAAAAATCAATATTTTACCTATAGGGGTCCCAATTTGACCTACAAGATTAAATTTTGTCAACACTACCTAACACTCAACATGATAAAATCACCCATTAGAAAAGAGTACCTTATGAGATAGGAGTGTATCACTCTAGTGTCCTTCCCTTGTCTTGTATCTTCCCACTAAATAATGAATAATTTACCGAATTCAAAGCTATATTAAGGGCATCTTATGTACTTAATGATCCTCATTGTAAATATTTTTAATGATATGACAATATAAACACTTTTTAGACCATTTGGTAGAGGATGAGGCTTCCACACCAAAAATCACTAGAATCACACTTTCACATGAAGAGTATAATATCTATTTCTCCCATTCTAATTGCATATAGACCTAGTAGCAAAAATCCCAAGTTTGAATACATTTCATAGGTCAAAAATCATGGTTAAAACATCTAATCACACTTTTAGTTCATTGACATATAACATATTACACTAATTATTCACACACCACCATAACATGGGGAAATTACATGAATTTTGATTTGTCTTTAGAGTATTAGTATGTAGGCAACAATCCACACATAGGATATTGAGGTCTCACCCAACATCAAAAACTAGCCCCTTTTAATTGGTTATTTTATTTGATCTTCACATCTCAAGGAACTAGGCTTTTTTAAGGAAAATCATTTATACAATGGTCTTTGCAAGTGATCATAATATCCTACACTAGATATAGGCTCTACAAATGAAGGCATAAAGAATCTATAAATGCTAATTTTCTCACTACAAGTTGACAAGAGATAACTAGGTTGGATAATAGTTCCACCCCTCTAATGTCCTCTCCTTAGTGCTATTATACATGCCCAAATCTAGTTCTAGATTCTTGATTCCAGCCACCAAGCCTCCATACACAAGTTTTAGATCATGATTCCTCTCAAAGGAATAGTTCCCAAATAATTTATTTTCTATACATTTTTATATTTTTAGTATTTTTTTTTAGAATTTAATAGTTATAAACCATTGAATTTTATTATTTTGTTATTATTCTCTTGATTTTTCACACTAATGTTGTCATCTAGGGTTTTCACATAAAACCCAAATTTAATTAAACATATTGTTGAATGCATTTCCTATTCAAATGTTACCAAATACTAACCATTTATGTTTATATGGTTTGTATCCTTTTTTCCTATGTTTATTAGTTTTTTAAATATTTTTATATCTAATATATATCTTTATAGAATAAATCCTCCATGTTTTGGTGTCATATTTTATTAATAAAAAAGAATATCTTCCTCATCCTAACCTCCATGAGGGTGATAGATAATTTTCCTATAGCTAGGTACATGTTATCACTATACCAATAGGTAATATATCCCATCCTATATTTCTAAATGAAGGTAACCAACATATCCTTTCTCAAATCCATCCACCTACCACATTTCCTCTCCAAGGTGTATGTATGCATGTTTAATATGAAGGACATAGGGTTTGTGTTTGTGAGGTTATAAAGGGTCAAATAATAACTATGGGAAATTTAATATCATAATTATATAATAAAAATCAATTTTTTATTTCAAAAATAACATTATTGGAAAGTAAGATCACATGTTAAAAGCCTCCAGAATATGCTAGTGTTAATCATGTATGTGCATCTTCATGTAGTAATGTTGTGTCCAAAAGGGTTTCATATCGAAATGAGAAACTAAAATAAAATACCTCTATAATAAGTGATTCAAAAATAATTGAAATTAATAATAATATTTCAAGTGATATTCTAAGGGTAATGATTCAAAATAAGTTGATCAGACTACCTCATTTAGATCCTCTAAGTAGATCAAAATACTATTGTGCATATCATAGAATGCATGGGAATCATATAGGTCACTGTTTTTATTTGAAAAATAAAACAAAATAGTTAATTGAGAGTGGTAATCCTATCATTGATACATCACTTAAGGAACACACTCACCTTAAGAGTGCATCTCCCAAAGCACAAGTTATAAAATTAGATTTAGTAAAAAAATGGATAGAAAAGGACAATTCAAAGAAAAAAAGGTTCAAAAGGCACAATTAAAAAAACAAATTATTCAATAATCTAAGTTAGAGAAATAAATAACTAAAGTAATAATATCAAAAAGAACAATTATAAAGGGAATAATTTAAAAATCATATGTTACAAGAAAAAGAGAAATTACTACAAGAGAAGTAGTCAAATCAAATTTAAGGTAAGCAAAAAATCATTCTCAAATGAGAATTTATAACAAAAGAGTCTCCAAATCATTAAAGACATAAAAAATGTATAGTTTCAAATGTGGTCCCAAAATGGGAAGTTATGAGCCTTTCCTCATATCAGGACCCGTTCACTATCACTAATTGCATAGACAAATTTTTTTTTATAGATGTTAAGGTTAAGGAATATTAATAAATAATTTTTTTTTCCTATGTAATTTATTAGCTCTCTTTGAAATGAGCATCAACACTTGGATCAAACTAATACATATAAAACATGTGTGGGATCAATTAAGTTAGAAGTTTATTTTTATTGAAAATAATGTTATCCTACTTTTCATATTACTTCAAATTCAAGTGCCTACAATATTGTGATTGGATTACTAAAATAAATATTATCAATGATTGATAACAATGAAGGTTTCATATTGTCTGATCATGAAGGTTAGGTCACATACTTTTCCAAAGAAGGAACATATTTAGGGAAAGAGAAACAAAAATAACACATTATTTCAGCTAACATACAAATAAATATAAGTAATTACATATCACTAAAGTATCATGACATAGTGCACATTACAAAGGGGAAATTAGAATAGTCAATACCAAAGTATGGGGAAGTTCCTTATTCGTATCAAGATATTAAAAAAGATAAGAGTGACATTTCACAATTTCAAAATTTAGATGATGATTATAACAATCTAGATTGGTATGATACTAATGATATTGATTATGTAGAATATGAATATGGAAATGCTACAAAACCTACATATTTGCATGATACTCTTCATTTTCAAGAGATCGCCATTAATTTTTTCAATACATGATATTTTGATGGTAAAAATCTTAAGGGAATCATCAATTAGTATCCTTCTCTCCATTTATCAGTTCACATATATGAAAAGATATAAATATGATAAAATATAGAATAAAATAACAAAAAATAGGACTTATTCATGCTTATATGTATTTTATCATAAACCAATTTAGTGGTGCACAATAGTATATACATTTTTATCTAGTTTTATATCATACATGCTTCACCATGGTAATTGAATGAATACGTATTATACAAAACATCAGTCTCAAAATTAGTGCCAAATACTTTCACTATTACAAACTCAAAAATTACATTTAGATAGGAGCATTGTGGAGGAAAAGATCACAATAATTTAGTTTATTTCACCCCATTTTTGTCCCAGTATGCTCAGACACTCACTGCTCATTTCTAAACTTCCTAAATTATTATTAAAAAATACACATTCACCAACTAGCTCACTAGGGGCATAATATACATAGGTTTTATCCTTATTTAGCCACATTATCTTAATCAAAGCTTAGTACTTTACATTATATTATATCTTATGATATTTATCACTCAATAAAATTATGATATAATTTTTTCATATCAGTTATTAAATATTGCTTAGATTAAAACTTAGCACTTGTTGATCACAATACATAATCATGGATGCTTTATATATTGTTTTTCCTAGCTTCACATCTTGTAAGAACTTATCTATTTCATTCTTATCTTTTATTGTGTAAGTGTGAGGACATTTGAACATGTCCTTCCATGTGGATCTAAGCCTACATTATTTCCCTATATACATATGAGGGAATTTGAACATGCCTTTTTATGTGTCTTCTATTAGAGTGAGTGAAATTTGAAAATACCCTTTATTTTTGTCCTCTTGGCCTTTTATTATGTGTTTTGTGTGTATTATTTGATTGTGTGTGTCATGGCCATGAAACTTTGATTAATTTTTTGATAATATTTAGATGCCATGATGGACATCATTCACCCAACCTCTTATAATGACATGATGGACATCATGCATTCCACAATAAGTAGTTCCATTCAACATTATATACACAAATGCTCAATTATTATAATATTTCATTGTAACATCTATCTAGACACACTTCTTTTGAATTCTTTTTTTCACATACATCTTACATAATTACTATGCATAGTTTACATACATAATGCTTCCACATTTTTCCATGATGTCAATATTACTCAAATTTACATTTTTTACATCATAATAACAAATTGTATAACCTTTTATTTTGAGTTAAGTTGTTATGTAGGCTCAACAAATCTCCTAAAAAGAGGGGGAATTCATATAGGTTTGTCTTATAGACTTCAGCTTCTGAGATCAGTGCACATACATGATTTAACAATAGTTAAAGAGTTGGCATAATTTCAAGCTCATAAAAGACATAACGTTAATTTGGATAAGAGTGCCACATTGTACACGAGAGCACTATCTAGTGTTTTTCCTAGAGCTATTGTATAGATGCCTAAAAAATAGGCATTTATAGAATTTATAATAACTTCAATTTACTCAAATAAGTGTTTAGTAGTTTCAAAGTCTCAGTTTCTATAATTATTTAGAGTTACATAATTTTGTCTCAAATTTGCTCATTTTGGGGGAAATCAAGCATGACATGTTATTCTAGGTTGGAACTCAAGTTTCAATTAGAATCATAGTTATATTACTTAGTGTGTGTGTATATATATATATATATATATATATATATATATATATATATATATATATACATATATATATATACATATATATATCTACATACACACACACACACACATATACATACATATATACATATATATATATATATATATATATATGTATGTATGTATGTATGTATATCAATATATATATGTATATATATATATATATATATATATATATATATGTATGTGTATATATATATGTATATATATATACATATATATATGTATGCATGTATGTATATGTATGTATATATATGTATGTATATATGTATATCTATATATATATATATATGTATATATATATATATGTATGTATGTATGTATGTATGTGTATATGTGTGTGTGTGTGTGTGTGTGTGTGTGTGTGTGTGTGTGTGTGTCTGTGTGTGTGTGTGTGTACTATATATTAGTTGGGGGCATGTGTGGGCACATTTCCTCTTCATTGCATTAGTTTCATAGATGGAATGACAATTCATTTTATTATTCATGTAGTATACAGTAGACCCAAAATATACTTAGTATTTACATTAGTTTTATATATTTTTTGCCAAAATTGAACTTAATTCCATCTATACTAGATGATTTTCTATTTACACCATATATAGACGTTATTTTACACATACATGCATGTCCATGCATGCACACATGTGTGTATGCACGCGCGCTCGCGCACACACACACACACACACACACACACACACACACACACACACACACACACACACACACACACACACACACACACACACACACACACACACACACACACACACACACACACACACACACACACACAAGGATCCATATAGGGATTCCAAGTTACTCCACTACTTTGAAATGATGATGGAGTCAAGAACACTTGGGTTCTTGAACACACCCACTTATATATTAGGATTGGATCATGCATAGTCTAATATAAGATATCAGACACTAATAAAAATTAAGAACATGCCAAAACCACTAGTTTTCACATGAATTTTTGTGCCAAAAAATGCCTAATGGTTGACATCCTAGATCAAGTTTATTCATTCCTTTTCATTCTATATATTTTTGTCCTTTACTTCTTGATATTCATCTTAACTAAAGATTAATATTAAATGTTTTGTTATAGGTTTGTGTGGAGAATAGTTTAGCATGTTGGCCTACAACTAGGACTACTTCACATAGGTAAATTAAATTATAAAACTTTAGACACATAAAATTAACATTTAGTCTATAGTCATTCACTTGTGACCACTCTTTTACACACTTAGATATAGACCTATCTTAGGCCCCCTTTTGATCACTTTCAACCATCTCTCATACTCTTATAAGTTGAAAAATGACCCCAAAATTTACTCATACATATTGTTATCAACATTATACAAAGTTTAGGCATTTATTAACTATCAACATTATAAAATCACCCATTGGACAAGAGCACCATAGGGTACAGGAGCACACTGGTTTAGTGTCCTTCCCCCTCTCTTGTATTACTACCAAATAATGAATAATATACCAAATTAAAAGGTATAATAAGGTTTAAACATATCCCTAATGATCCATATTAAATTATTTTCAATGACATGACTATAGAAACATTTTTTAAAACATTTGGTAGAGGAGGAGGCTTCCAAACTAAAAGTCATGAGAATCACACTTGCACATTGAGAGTAATATACCTATTTCTCCCAATTCTAATTACATACAAACCTAGTACCCTATATCTCATGTCTTAATAGATTTTATATTTAATAATTCATAGTTAAATAATATAATCACATGAGTATTACATCATATAACATATTGCACCATTTATTCACACACTAGCATAACATGGGATAAATTCATGATTTTTGATCCCTCTTCAGAGTATTGGTATGTAGGAAGTGATCAACACATGGGGTGTTGAGATCTGACCCAAATTAATCCACTAGCCCCATTTTATCATTGATTTGGTTTTTTAATCGCATGTCAAGGAACTAGTGTTTTTAAAGGAAAATCAATTATATAGTGGTCTCCATAAGTGATCATAATCTTCCACACCAGACATGGTCTCTATAGATAAAGGCACAAAGATATAAAAACCCCTAATTTCCTTAGTAAATTAGATAATATCAACCTATGTTGGAAAATATTGCCACCCCACTAGTTTCCTCTTCCCAAAACTATTTTCTAGGCCCAGATCTAGTTCTAGATTCTTGATTATAGCCACCAGGCCTCCCTACATAGAAGTTTCAGATCTTGATTTCTCAAAGGCATAGTTTACAAATAAGTATATATTTTCTCCATAAAATTTTATATTTTTGTTATGTTTATATAATTTATTAGTTCCAAATTAGTGAATTTTATCACTGTTATATATTTATCCTTATTTTTCATAGTAGTGTTGTCATCTAGGGTTTTCACATAAATACCAAATGTGATAAAACAACTACCATAATAATATTTAACTACCCATATATGTATATAGGATTATTAATTCTACATATATATAGAGTGGATCCAAATAGATAATATAATTTAACTATACCCAATCACATCAGTCATCTCATGTATGAGTAGTCTATAATATTATGATGGACGATCCTCTCCCACCCTACTGTAAAAGACTAAAGTTAAATCAAACCTGTCTCTCTCCCCTTATCCATATTAAATAGGGGTTGGGACCTCCCTCTCTTACCTCTTTATATTAATCTCATGGATATGGGTAGAAGTAATGGAACCCCATTTATTGATTGATTGTTGGATCGAGATCTATAGTATCCATTGACCTAAGGTTATAAGATATTTATTTAGAGTATGGAGAGTAGGATTTAGTTGGTTGATATCTAAGGAGGGCCCCATATATATAATTAATAGGGGCACTCAATTTACAATATACTCTATCTATGGAGGTGCCATAATATATATATATATATATATATATATATATATAGAGAGAGAGAGAGAGTTAATAACCTATCTAGAGGCTCGACCCGTATCTATACTTTCTTTAGGGTAGGGGGTGACTATATAGATATTTTTCTATGAAAATAATTTAGGATAGATTAATAACTTTTCTTACTTAATTAATTATAAACTTAGAGATGGTAACCTTATCAAAAACTCATTGTATAACTATTTAAATTGGTACATGATCAATTTGGATATGATAAACTTATCTAAGGGATATATTATTACACAACAGCACTAGATAGGGTTATAAATCATTTATTAAAGTAACACCACATAATAACCATAGCTAGGCCTACAATACATAAAATAAATCTAATATAGTGCTCACTAAATCTTGTTTCATAAAAGAGGATAGTTAAACAAAACATAATATGCAAATGAAAACTCTACTCAAGTTAATGTAATTGTAATTTAAAAAAAGAGTAAAAAATTAAACCTATTACTTTGTGTAATATATATCTAACAAAATGAAAGAGTAAGCATTAGGAATACCAAACTTGAATGAACATGCCATGACTCCATCTCTCCCTTGGCTAATGGTATTTTTCAAGAAGTTGTTTTAGATTTGTAAGGATCACATTATATTAGTCATCTTTAGGCTAAAATAATCCTACTTTTAATTTATGAGTTTCCCAAAAGACAATCTTCTTTCCTTCCATGAAAAACCCTATGAAATGACTACTCAAGTGTAGAATCTATAAAATTAAGAGCTATAAAAAATATTAAATTTAATGTTCCTCTCTATTGGATTGAAGTGAAGGAGGTATTTATAGCCAAGGATTGACCGTAAACCCTTCTAGAAGTTTAACTAAAATGATCAACCAACTCAATTTGTTAGGTGGGAAAAGTAGTTGTTAGGTCTTAAACTAGGTCGATTGGGGCTAACTTAATTTTGTAATGTGCATTGAATCCTTTCAAACATGATAAACCCATTTGATTTAGTAGGATAACAAATAAAAAAGGTGTTTCATTAATAAGGAGATATTTTAAGAGGGGAAGTTCTTAAAAAAGTGGATAAATGGGATTTAATTTCTTAAGGATTTAGATAAAAGTGACTTTTAGTGGTTTTATAGGGACCAAAAAAGTTGTGAATCACCAAAGGTCTACCCACCCCTTTCTTGGTGCACCATTTATGACATGCACTCAAAGAGATTAAAAATCAATAGGTTATTATAAGATAAAAAGTTCTAGTTAATGGAAACATTTAAAAATATTGTGTGTATACATATGCCCCACTCAAAGCTCATTACATGTCACAAATATGTAATATGGAATGGTGATTTGAAAAAGAACATAACAATGCACAAGAACTAAGTTAATAAGTTGCAGTAAAAAATGGAAGACAAATAAAAGAAATTAATTTGTAAATACTTACCTTCACTTACCTTTTTTTTATTGAATAGGAATCATATGTGAAGAAAATGAAAAATGCATCGGATGTACAAAGTAAGAGAGGACCTAAAAACTAAGATAAAATTTGAATATTTTACAAAAATATATGATAAATACAACAAAGATTCTTTACATTTTTACGAGTTTATAACTTATTTCAATTTGTGAAGAGAACTTGAAGAAGAAGTTTTTTGACCAAAAGATGAAATTTATTAGTAAATTATTATAGTATTAATAATTATAATTTTCAAATATATAATATAAATTTAACTATTAATTTGAATCTTTGTTGTTTTGATAAACTAGATCTATATCTGAACTATATGAATGAAGAAAGAGATGATGGCATGGATGTAAATAAGATAAGGAGGAAGATGTATTAAACTATTTATAGCTTATTACAAGTATAGAGTGTATTAAATACAATTTTTAATCATTTTTGGTGTTAAATAAATTAGATTTAGAACATTATATTTTGGGGAAAATTCATGTAGCATATTTTTTCCCAAACATTTTGGGATAGAGTATAAATTATGATAAAAATAGGTATGGGTAAAAAAGGAAAATATTATGTTTAGGGTATTAATGATGATTTAGTTTTAAAAAATCATAGAAAATGGGATCGGCTAAGCTGGTTGATGTACTTAATGTGATCCCTATTTCACTAGGGAACAAGGGGAAAGTAAGAAACATAATTTTAAGTCTTATAATACTTAGGGCTTGAGTTGTTTATAAAAAATTTACTACAAATAGCACAAATAAAAAATATGTGGTCACCACTTATGATTTTATAATTAGACTTTACCATAGGGACAACAAATTATATGTAGTGACACTTTATTATTGCTATTTTTTGTGGAATTGTTTTAAGCTTTGCCAATTATTACCCAAAATACAAACAAACAATGGATATTTATAGAATGAACTAAACTAAATTGAGTCATGGGTGGATCCAAGAGTAATTAGGGTAAGGAAAAAAATATATTTTACTTAAGGTGATCAAAGGCACCAATTCTTCTAACTTTTAACGTAAAAACATAGAAAACTAGCGCTCACCAACTCTAGAATAATGCTCAAAGATAAAAAAATGTAGTTGAAGATTCAAAGGAAAATAAATGAATATATATGAAATCATACATTTCATAAGTCTTAGTCACTCATAGTAAATTGCATAGCACATTTAGTTGAAAATAAGATGAAAGCAGAGCATGCATACTAACATAATTGTGAGCCTAGTGTTAAAATCAAGCTAACATATGCATATATTAGATGTTATTACCAAATAATCTTTTAGAAAATAACCTATTATTCATCTAAAGCATGATAATTAGAAATCATGGAACACACACAATAATAACTTTAGATAAACTCTTGAATTCTTTGGCTTCTTGCATTAATTCTCATAACACTATTTTATGGTTTATAATGAGGGAAACACCCCTATTTATAAGCTTCAAAATGCCTATGAAAGTCGAAGTGGGCCCATGAAAGGTTCCCAAATACATCCAAGTGGATAAATCACCACACATATAATGGAATATTAAATATTTAAATTTATAAAATGAAATAGAATATTCTCTAAGGCCCTAAACATTATTGAGATGTTTATTGTTGTTGCCTCTACTTCTTCTCTACCTCTTCTTTCATCCAAACTTTTATAAAGGGTAATTAATCATGATCTATCTAGGCAAAGTGTAGTATCATGGGATGAAATAAGTTAGGTATATATTGAATGATCTTGCCATTCTCAATAGGTATTGGCCTTAATACCTCTTCAATGGCCTCTACCCTTTCTAGCCTCTGACTGGAAAATGCCACAATATTCATAACCTCTATAGATGTCTTTGCATTAACTATATCCTTATAGAATTTAGAAATGAACACCTTCATTTGGGTCATTAATTTCAATTCTTCTATGAAGGTTCCATTAGGTTTGGTCACCCTTATGGCCATGGCATCCTTAAGTAAGAGGGAAATCATAAATTATATTTTCTCCAAGGATGCATTAGCATCCTTAACTTGATCTAAACATATTTTTAATATCATTTTCCTATTCATCAATATTGCCTATGCAAAAATGATATCCTCAAGTGGAAGAAACTTAAGGTCCAAGAGCTTATTACTTCTTGAAACTCTAGCTTGGTTTTTTAACTTGGAATCATAGAGTGAAAGTTTATGGTCAAGTTTAATGACCACCTTGGATTGTAGTATCCCATATTATTACCTCTTCTTCATGACTTTATATAAGTTTAAGATATTGATAACAAAGTTTATAATTTGATTTATAGTACCTCCTAGTGTATTAGGTAGTTCTTATTCCTTTAGTATTTTTGTTTATTACTACATCCTCCTCATCAAGGCTATTATGGATTCTATATAGGTTTAAACCAAGGATATTGGGTCCTCTATATGCTCTTCCAGCTATATTAGGTTGAAATTTCTCTTCCTTATGAAATTAAATTGGGAAAATTCACTTTCATGGACCACAACTAAAGTTGACTATGAATTATCCAATTACATCCTTACTACCCTCTTTGTCATGCTTGTGGAATCATCAAACCTCATACCAATTTTGGGGGCAGAGAGGACTACCTGAGGCCTCTCCTACCTTGTTGCTTGTATGATGTCTCTAACCCAATTTGGGGAGGTAGCATATGTCTGATATTTGGGAGGTGGATGAAATGGATATGCCTTGGTAGAGGAATATTCCAAAGATGTATTAAGGATGTGCAAGTTTGTTCAGTCTAGATACCAAAGTGTGTCAAATAGGGATTTGGTAGGGCCTGTGCCAAGGACAAATAAAGGTAACTTAGGATGCACACTCACTTTTGTACCTATGGTAATGACAAGTAGCTTATGAAAGGGTAATACTTTTAAGATGGGCATTAATGGTCTAGTAGATGCAAGGGAGCCAAGGGAAAGTGATGCACTAGTAGTGGTTGTTTGAGTAGGAGTGGAACCTAGAGCCTAGCCAACACTACTATTTTAGGAGACAAATGAAGATGGAATGTTGGTAGTGGTATGGGAGATTAAGTGGGGAATGGTGAACCCAAAATAATCACTATATTGTCATTATAATATCCATTGAGGACTAGGTAGAGGTAGCTATAATAGCTAAAGATAATGGAGCCAATTGAGGGGTGATAGTATGGGGTGTAAACATAGAAGTCGAAGCAAGAGTAAAATTAGAAGCAATTAGGAAAAAAGGTAGTGGGATAGTAATTACACCAATGGGATATTTTTATATGTTTTCAACCTCTATATCTACTTGAGAAGATGATGGAGGAGGAAATTCTCCTCTCACAGTAGTCCCAGGCTCCTTTTTTCTTAAACCTTTTCAATATTCCTCCCAGCCAGTGCTTGTAACTCTTCCATACACAATGTGATTTCTTATTGTAACTCCTCCAATTCAATCACATTAGGATCAATAAAACTTATGATCTCTAGGGTAGATCTTATAGCAAATTTAGGACCTTTGGATGGGTCATGTTGGTTGTTTGATCCTCTTTATTCAAAGCTTAGAGGCATGCCCTAACTACTTGAAGTGGGAAGAAGTGGAGGTCTATATGTTTTATTCCTAATGAGAGTAACATTTCCTTCTTCTTTTTCTTCTCCTCCATCCTTGTAGTTTTCATCTAAAATGATCCCATGAGTATGTGGTGGATGAGGCTTAATAATATCCTTCTTCTTCTCTCTTTCAAGCCTCATTTTAAGCTCTATATTATTCTTGGTTGCATTCTTGAGGACTACCTAATAATTCTTGTAATATTTGTATATCCATTCATGTACTTCTTCTTTATGCTTATAATTTATTACCGCATCCTTCTTAAACTTAAATAGATGCATTGTAATGACATTATTTGTGTCTCAAGGTCTGAAATCATCATTAGGCAATAGGTATGAGTCCTTATGCCTTACAACCATAATGATATCATAACATTTTATAATCTTAGTCCTCCAAAAAATTTATGAAGTTTTGTAGGGGATATCTTTTTTTTTTTAATATGCCATAAACTCCATGTAGCAGTTGATAAGCCATCTCTTCCTAAGCTAGTTTCATAGTCACATACCTTGGTAACCTGAGAGGATCTACCATTACTCCTTCCATTCAGATGACTATGAAATACAAGTATAAAAAATAGCTTCCCATTTCCTTTAATATTTTTCTAACCTCCAATGGAACCCTTAGCATGTCACACTCAATGATTGATTTATACACCACCCAGTAGAATTCTTATATAATTACCTTGATATTGTGCTTGAATGGGTGAATGTACATTATTGAGAAAAGATGGGGCATGACCTCTTGCCACTTAGGAGACAAAAAAAATTTACCTAGTTGGGAAGTTAGGTAGATTTCATCTAATGGGTAACTCATAATAAATAATGGAGAACCATTATATAAAGTTTTATTCATTACATATATTAAGTTGTTTTTAATGATGTCCCTAATTTAGGGAATGTATTGATCCTCTAGGATTATATATAGTAGTGGGATAGTTCTTATGTCTACATACCCAATGTGTGCATTATCAAAAATTATATTAAAGAGGGTGATGCCAATCCTAACTCCCTTTTTGAACTGATGAATAGGTAAGTTCCTGTAGACATTTGAAAACTACACAATGATAGTTTTTGATGTCATCTTGACCTATGGACCCCACATAACCTAATAGCACCCTTTTATGACTTTATTATGTCAAAAACCCTTTGAACATATCACTCAAGTTAGACACTTTTCACCCATTTTCTCATGGCCCTCGACCCTCACTAGTTTTGGTAACCATCGATGGTTGTGGACATAAACCTTGCCTTAAGATTTAAAAGCTTTACCAACTTTGTTTGAGAATAACATCCTCCAAAATGGAAACTTGATTTAAAACTATATTTTAAAAACAAATTAAAATAGGCATCTTTATCCTCCAAACATAGCAACTTTCCCTCAAAGCTCCCCTCCTCATGAAGCAAGTTTTTTGCTATAAATATAGGGCTTTTGGAGGGGTTACAGATCCATAAATTTGCATCCAGATTCTATTATTCTCTTTATGTAGGTGTCCAAGACCATGAATCTTTATCCACATGAATTTTGAAGGTAGGATTATTATTATGCTATTCAACTCTCTCTAAGTTTCCACTATCATCCACTTAGCATCATACATGTATCATTTACTTGTTTTAGCTTTTTATTATATCATTTGAGTTTGTTATCTTGATTAGTATATATTCAGATCTTTCCTTATCCATAGTACCCATATCCCTCCTTATACCCCTCAATTACCTCATCTCCACCATATTTTTAATCCTCCAAAAGCACTCATAGGAAACTATCGATGGTTATTGAAACTATCACTAGTCATAACAACTATCACCAATTACCTAACCATTTCCAGCAAAATCCATCCATCACTGATCACCTTGACCACTGATGGTCACTATCAAAGAAAATAATAGATTGTTATTTTCTCCCCATTTTATCCAATCAAAACCTAATTTATATTCCTAATTTGTCTGTAGACTCTTCTCTAATTCTCTGCACCTGACCTTAGTACACTTGTGAGTCATGTCTTTTATTAAGTACATTACTTATCTTTTTACATATCTACTTTATTATCATTTTAATGCAAGTATATTTATTATATCATTTTTGACTTAATTGTCTTAAAAGTGGATTGGTAGCCTCCAAAAAAGCCTTTTTCTTATTGGATCTAGCATACACTAGGCAATCCACTCAACCTACCATCTAACAACACTCTCGTCTAGTATACTTGTGATTTGCATGTTATCCTCCCTAGCTAAAGAGGAGTTCCCACATTCATTTGGATCAATTCACATATTATACTGTTAATTCACCCACACATCTTAATACTAACTTTATTTTATCTATTTTTATAATTAAGAAATGAAGGAAATAAATTGAAACGTTTTGGCATGCCCAGTGGGACACTAGTTCCTTTTCTTCCTTAATTGTTTGCTCATTTAATGAAATCATTTATTTTTGGGCTTAAAAATTAACCATTTGAATTCATTGATTGATTTATGATTTTAGTTCACTTAGTAACTTAGGATGCAAAATAATCTTATTGTAGCATTCACACTTGTTATCACACACAAAACTAAACCACAAAATAATTTACATATGAAAACAATATTTGAGACAAGGATCGACTAGGATTTCATCACCTAGAAACAACCTTACCCCTTCCCAGCTATCCCACTTAGATTTCACCACTAAGGGAAGAAACAACTTAGGTCTCTAGTTGAGTATAAACTCTTGATGAAATATATCTTGGCTAAGCACCTGACACCCTTATCATTATAGGATTGTGAAGTGAGGGGGTAGGCTGTAACACCAAGCCATGTACTAAAGTTAAACATAGATCTTCCTTATGAGCACATAAACAACCTAAAACCATCCATACACTTCTGCTTTAGTACCCTTTTTGGAAGCCAACTTCCCTTATCACACTCTTTAAGGAATTAGCAAAAAGTGATTTAAAAGTAATCCTAAGGTTAAAAGGCACTTCTTAGTGTATGTATTGATTAATTTAAAATTCTTCTGGGTTTGCTCTCTATTTTAGATGTGATTATCATAATAACATTCCCTATTTTCTCATATGGTTTTAAATAGACAACAAGTAAGAAATCAATACAACCAACCACTACCTTCTTCTTCATCCATGGATTACACCTCAAATGTTGATAAATCTTTACATGATTCACCTCACCATTCTCATCCACCACCTTCTCCTTATATAATCCCAACCATATCAGAAGGAGATCTAAACTTTATTACGTTTCTTGATAATAATTTTATTACTTTACGAGATTACCTCAATATCTTGCCTCACCATACCCCCTGCTTTGGCTCCTTATTCTGATCATTCTCTTGGCATGTCATCCCACCTCATGGTAGGTACCACTTAAAACCAACCATTTACTGATGCCTCTTCCAACACCCCATCCACTAAAACTCAAACCAACCTTCACCTCCTAACCAAACACCTCCTATCACATCCCGTTTGGGTTTAAATTTACCATTAGTCACCTACACCCCATTTACTATGTCATTATCTTCCATTTCAGTTTCTATCTTCCCTTTAGTTTCAACTAATCCATTGACCATAGTCCCACTTTAAAACCTAGTGCTCTCCATACCTCAAAACCTTCCCCTAATCATCACTATGCTAACTACGTAGCTTCAACTTTCCCATCTTCCTCCTACCTCAACCATACCAACCACATCTTTTCCTTAACAAGTGTCTATGATAACTTACTGATATGTCTCTAACCCACAAGGGTACATACCACCCTCCACCCAACCTTTCATACTAATTAGTTCTTATGTACCACCATCTCAACCACTTGGCACCACTTATCAGTATGTGGCTTCTTTAGTACCATCTACTACCTATTCATACATTGTTACAAGCCAACCCCAATAAAATGTACCTTTTAATTTATGGCTTGTCAACCCCATCCTGATCTAATTAAATTGTTCATGCATAAAATGACTAGTTTGGAGTCATCCATCTCGACCTCAACTAATCTTTTATCTTATAACTCAATTTGTAATGATCTTATCCACCCGTCCATGCCCATTCATACTTACCCTCATCAATGGGAATTGTCCAAAATTTCTAAATTCCAAGGTAAAGAGGATCCCTAATACCACTTAAGATCTTTTCATCATGATTTCTATTTGATCACTTATGATGATGCTCTACTCCTTCAAACCTTTCCCATGTCATTATCTGGGGCAACCCTTGATTGGTATAGTGCCTTTCCCAGTCATTCTATCTTTTGTTTCTCTCAATTGACATAAACCTTTTTAGAATACTTTTTAGTAAACATATCTAAGAAGGTTTACATTATTGATCTATACTCCATCTAAAAATTTGAGGACAAATCCATTATTAATTCCATTACCAGATAGAGGGGCCTCATTAATAAACTTACTTTCCCATTAACCCAACCTAAATTAATCAAATTATTCTCTCAAGGGTGTGCTAAACACATTTCTCTAACTATCCACTCCAAACCTTTATGACCTTTGATGAAGCATTCACTATGGCTGGTAAATTGTAAAACTATGCTATCAATGAAGGAAAGTTAAAGATTCAAAATAAAAACTCTAGTTTCAAATCCACTGAGTCATCCTCCACCAAAACCACAAACCCAATTAGTTCCAAATCAAAAGCATCAGCACATGTGGTTGTTCTTAAAACCACACCTCCTCCAACTACCAACCAAACACCTCAAATGAAAAATCCTTTCAATCACCAAAACCATACCCAAAACTAGGTTCCTTAAAAACTATTTACCCTGATTGGGGAATCCTATGAATTAGTTTTGGAAAAAATACTTAAAGCTAATATAATCCAACTTCCACCCATAAAACCCCCACAACAATTTGATACTTCTTGCCCCCTTCCTGAGTGGTATAATGAGAATGATCATTGTGATTATCATCAAGTTGTTGGACATGATATTGATAGATGCAATACCTTTGAGAGCATTATCCAAGACCTAATTGATAAAGGGGAGCTAGTGTTTGATAACCCAAATAATCCTTCTAACCAATCTCTTTTTTTTTCTTAAACCATTCACAAATCATCCACCTTCAACCTAATATCATGATATCTAACCCGAATCCTCCAACTCATGAGGCACC
Source organism: Torreya grandis (assembly GCA_037957365.1). NCBI lineage: Eukaryota > Viridiplantae > Streptophyta > Pinopsida > Cupressales > Taxaceae > Torreya > Torreya grandis. The sequence continues at coordinate 1,243,220 of JARHVA010005233.1, read as the reverse complement.
TGTAATTAATGTCATCAGTAATGTGGCCACTAATGAAGAAGTTATCACCTCCATCACCCAAATAGAGAAATATAATCCATCACCACCTATTTCTCTAGATGCCTAAATAGAGGAAGTAGCTACCCCTTTTACTACCTTGGATGAGACTACAACTCCATCTACCCATCCTATGATGGAAATACCCAAGGAGATAACAACTCCATTAACCATTTCATCAACTCCTATAGACCAAATAGAAGAACTACCTACTTCTTTAGATAACCAGACTAAGGAAGAAGCTATACCAACCCTTCCAATCAAAACCATTACCCTTACCCCACTATTTACATAATTATTCATACCTCCTTTGGAAACCATTTCCCAAGAGACCATACCCCTACTTGCCCAATCATTACCTTTGGAACCTTCTACCAAGGGTAGTAACATTGGAATTGCTCCTTCTTCCCCAAAGGGTTTTAGCTTTGAAACTTATGATCAAGGAACATGACCAATTTATAAACCCTTTTCCTAACTACTTTAATATTTGGCATTTACCTCCCAACCTAACTTTGATAGAGCCACCTTTTAGCATCATCTTTGACTCCCATAATGAAATAAAACTAAACCCTCTACTTCACTTGAGTCCACTCTAGAGTCTATTGTTACAACTCCACCAACTACCCCTCCTAAAGTTACTGTTGACCATTTTTGGTTTAGTAGGCCAAAATTAGTCTCCTTTTTCCCTAATTTTTTGAGCCAGTTCAATTTTGGTTACATAAGTCTTTCAGGAAAACATGAACCAGTTCAAAGAATGCAAGGGCTTTTAAAAATCTTCTTTAGACATTTTGTCCAAAGAAATCCATAATGAAAGAGACTAAAAATGTTCAAGACACTTTTCCTTAGGGTTGGAAAAAGTGGTTCGACGTCAGGGTTCAACGACATGATCTTTCTAAAGATCTTAGAGCTTTGAACTTTAAACCTTAAACTTTAAACTTTGAACCATTATTGGTTTAATCGCTTGGTTCATCAGCTTGGTTCAATAGCTTGGTTCAATGGGTTGGTTCATTAGTTAGTTTAAGTGATTGGTTCAAGCAGTTGTTTCAAGCAGTTGGTTCAAACAAATGGTTCAATCACATGGTTTAATCAAGGGGTTCAATCAGTTGGTTCAAGTGGTTGGGTCAAGTAGTTGGTTCAATTGGATAGTTCAATTAGTTGGTTCAAACAAATGTTTCAATCACATGGTTCAATCGGTTAGTTCAATCAAAGGATTCAAAGTGGTTGGTTTAAGTGGTCAAATGAATGAGTAGAACACAATGTTGAACCATTGAACTATTGAACCATTGAACCAGTTATTGGTTGAATCAGTTGGTTCAATCAGAAGGTTTAAGGGAGTCTCCTAAAGCCTAAAGGACAAGTGCCCTTGTGAAGTGTAGGGAACACTTACAAAGGGATCAAAGGCAAGGTTGAAGGAATTGACCAAACGGCGATGGGCATGTGAATGTCAAATTTATGGCAATGAAATAGTTGTTGATCTTTAAATAAAAGGTGTGAACCCAAATGAATTCAAAGGCTTAAAGTTAGAAAGAAGAAATCATCAAGGAGGGAGTCCAAAGAGCCAAAGAATTAGCAGAAGATAGCCCCAAAAGGATGAAGGAGCTAGAAAAGACAAAGCCAAGAAGAGGCAAAAGAGCCAAGTGTAAAAATAGACAAAATAGTCCAAGTGGCAAAAGAAGGTGTCAAATCAAGGAGTTACTCCAATGGTTGACATAGTATCTTGCAAGTGGTCATCAAGGGGTGCAAGTAGTGAATGACATGACCTATTTTATTCAGTTTGCATTGATGGGTAGACAAACCATCTGAGTGCCTTGAATGAGTGGTCTTATTTTCAACTAAATGGTGTGGCCCATAATTTCACATATGACATATAATATATCTTAAATTCCTAAAGTCAAAATAGGAGTCAACACAACATTATCTATCAAGCAGTTTCCTCATCCCAATGCTAGAAATGCACATGGGCCACTTGTAAAAGGGTGCCAAAAGGCCCTTTTCTTCCTCCATATATTGTAAACTTCTCATTTTGAGAAGGGGATATCTTGGCTTGTAAGGTGAAGCTCTGCCAGATTTTACCTTGAATTAAGATAGCAATTTTACCTCCATTTGAGCTTACACTTTTGCATATGTCTATGGATTTGTTTTGTGTAAAGTCATTTTTATTTTATGCTTTCACAAAATGATTCCAAAATGTCTAGTGTATTGTGAAGTTTCTTCTTTTGTAGGTCTGCTAGAAGTGTCTAAAATAGATTATAGGTGCATGTAAATAGGCTACCATAGTGTGTCTTAGAACACCTCTGGTAGTTCTTCCTCCCTATATCTCAAGAGGACCCCTAGCTAACTGATGTAGAAGAGTGTCTCATATCAAATGAAGTGTATGCCAGCTTGTTCTTGGTGGAAAGTGTATGTTCAAGCTAAGTAGATTAAAATTTTTGGTGTACCACCATTTAGTTTAGGTTCAATTTTTAGCATCCTTCTCCCTTTTCACCCCCCATTGTTAGCAGTAAGAAATCCAGGACCACATAGATACATCAAAGGTAGCTAGCCCTTATCTAGAGACTCTCCCTCTATTTTTTCCAAACCCATAGGTAAGAGAGGAGTTTCCATTATGATGTGTGGAAGACAAGAGTTCAGTCTCCTATCAAGGGTGCAATCCACTGCATAAATAGTTACCACAAAACTATCTCAATTAAACCCACCTAAAATTTTCAAGTCACCCTATGCTTATTTTATCAAGCCAATCAATAACTTAGGGGTTCTTCCCATGCCTAATCCTATTCACCCTACATTGTAATTGGATTTAACCACATTAACCTAACCAAAACCTAATCCAATTAAGACCATTAAAAATGAAGGATTGCCTAGAACATAACCTCAAGAAATAACCATACCAACTCTTTCAACTCTACCTTCTATTTTAGGACCACATCCATCCACCATTCCCATTACCTACTCTTCCTCCAAAAAAACATCTTCCCTTTCTCTACCTATAACAAGCCCATCTCCTAGTTCATCATCACTCCTTACCAACCTTACTCCATCCAATTTCCCATCCATTAAACCCTCATCATCTATTCCTAGACCAATTATAACTAAGCTAATTATTCCTAAACCACCAACCAGACTCACTCCACCAACTACACTTCATATCCAAAAGTATTTTCCCAATAAGATCCTTACACCCAAAGTTCAAACTTCAACACCTTCTATATATTTATCAAAATCTTATATAACCATTAAGAAAAGATTGTTGTAAGCTTCTATCATTATCTTACCACCAATAATTTTTTTTTACCACACTCACCAAAATCCAACCTGGTTCAATGAAAATTTTATTTACCTTTACCATAAGACACTTGGGCATCATATGGATAACTGTAAATCTCTCCAAACTATCATTCATGGCCTTTTAGAGGAGGATGACCTATTATATGAACCTTCTTTAAGCCCCTTACTTATTTTACCACCTATCCCATCTACCAACCAATCATCTACTTCTCTACTCCCACCAAGGAGCAAAGCAAAGGAACTAAAGCAAACAACTATTCCACTTATCCATACTATTCATATGATGACTTGGTCTAGAGTCTAACAAAAGGATAAGGGTAAAGTAGTCTAACAAAATTAAAAGGGTAAAGACAAGGCCACCATTCCATGGTCTTACCCTTCAACTCCCCAACCAACCCATCAAACTCAAACAACTACACTCTCACCTTCACCCTCATAACCACTTAAGACTAAAGTATCCATTTTGGGAGCTTTTTGTTCTTCCAATGGAGCTCCATATACCAATATAAACAACTTCACCAAATACCAATAAAAATGACTCTTTATGAATTGGTTTACACCTAACCTCAACATCATCAATATTTAATCATAGAATTGCATTCTATAAAGGTTCAACTAGATGATCCCCAACCTCTTGAACCTTTGATTGGATCCATCCAACATGAAACCATGGTCACCTATCAAGAATCTAAAAATTTTCCCTATCACAGTGAAGACCTTGATCCCCATATTTTTATCACAACATTCATCATTCATACATGTGTCAAAAGAGTTATAATTGATGCAGGAGTGAGTATCAATATCATCTCCTCCCATTCCTATGCTCAACTCTAACTACCTAAAAACATCATGTCAAAAAGCTTAGTAATTATTCAATCATTCAATGATACCTTGGCCACCACTCTTGGAACAACTGTTCTCCACATTTTTTTGGGGCCTCAAACTATTCTTGAACTATTTTATGTTGTAGAGAGAAATTTTCTATATAATGTGTTACTTAGCTACCCTTGGATCCATGCTATGGGATGCATCCCTTATACCCTTCAACGATGTGTCAAATTTGAACATGAGGGCCAAGTTATTATAATGAAATATGATCCAAGTCCTTTTTATTCTTGTAATAGGACATATCAGCTCAATGGTGTTCTTATTCCACCTTGATCTTCTTCACAACCAACTCTAGCCAAGCCACAATGTCAAACGAACCTGCCAACACCTATATCTTCAACAATGATGAAGCATCCACTATTTAAAATATCCCTTCATCTTAAATCTTAGTTGAACACCCCTTATAATCCATGTTTTAGCATCTTATGCTAGGGGAATATCAACTTTTAGCTTTGGATGCTTTCCCTTCTCCATATGAGTTTGGGAACCTTCAAAATGATCCATCATATGATCCCAATATCGACACCCTCATCCCCTTTGGAATTTTTAATAATAAAACATATTTTTTATATGGTGGACTTGACAAACCACTTATTTCTCCTACCACCATGTGTTGTATCTGTCCATTCACTTCCAACTTTTTTTATCTTAGAAACTTGACCTTTACCCAAACATAACTTCATTGGTGCATTTGGAAAGGGTTTGGTTTTGGCCTCTTTGAATAAGGACCCCATGAACTTCTTGTTTTTAAAACACAAAAACCGTATGAGTTCTTTGGCTTAGGGTATGTTCCCCTGAAAGATCCCACATCACCAACATCAATCCCACCTCTTCCATTTGGAGAATATCCAACCTCACCAACCCCACCTCTCCCATTTGGAGAACCTCCAACCTCACCTCTCCCATTCAAGGAAATTTTACCCTTATCAACCTCAATTTTCCAATATAAATAACATCTACCTTCACCAAATCCATATGAAGACATCGACATCATCACAGCTAATTTTTTTATCAACATCATCAGTTTGGGTTCCCTAACTTTTCAGTAGGAAGTCCAAACCAAAATCATTCCTCTTATCTACCCTGAGATGATTAAACATGACTCACCCACAATTCACACTATCTAACATCAAGATGACAACTCTATTTTTACCTATTTGAGTATGGGGGACTCTTTTCTTAAAAAATCCCTCCCTCCTAAAAACCAAACAATGTTAAATGAATCAACCACAAAAGTTAATTTGGGCACTCTGGAGAACCCTTGTATTGTCAAGATTAGCCAATCCTTAACCCTCAAGGAATAAAAAGACTATCAATATTTTCTCTATGACCATAGCATAGAATTTTCTTGGTCTTACCAATATATGTCTAGCATTGACCATTCCATCACTCTTCATAAAATTTTTACCCATCCTGAAGTTAAGCAGTTTGGAAAAAGCTTCATCATATGCACCATCACATAACTCTTCTCATCAAAGAAGAATTTTAATGACTTCTATTTGTTAGATTCATTCAACCCATTAACTATCCATAATGGGTCTCTAATATCATTCATGTTACCAAACCCATTGGGAGACTCTACCTTTGTGTGTATTTCCATGATCTTAACCTTGCATGCCCTAAAAATGACTTTCTCGTACCTAATATAGACTAACATGTTGATCTCACTAATGACCATGAAATGCTATCCCTTATGGATGGATTTTTAGGATACAACCAAATCCTAATCACCCCTTAAGATCAACATAAAACATCCTTTATTACCCCATGGGGAACTTTCTATTATCATGTCATGCCCTTTGACCTAAAGAATGTGGGAGCCACTTATCAGTGGGCCATGACTTAAATTTTCCATGACCTCATCTAAAAAATAGTTGAGGATTATGTTGATGATCTGCTTGGTAAATCCAAACATCACCAAGATCACCTCACTATTCTCACTATCATCTTCAAAAGACTTATCCATTATCATGTCAGACTCATCCCAAAGAAGTGTATCTTTGGGTTATTATTAGGAACACTTCTAGGCTTTATTGTTTCCCTCTATGAAATATAAATAAACCCCACAAAATTTTGATCCATTTTATAAATACCTCCCCATACTAACCTAAAATAACTTGATATCCTATAAGGCAAACTTAAATCAATCTACCACTTTATCTCCCAACTATCTGATCATTGTTAGCCTTTTCACTACCTCCTTAGAAAAGATACATCCTTTAAATGGACAAATGAGTGTCAATAGGCCTTTGATGTAATCAAGGAGTATATTCTATCTCCACCAATCCTTATTCCTCCAAAAGAGGATAAACCTTTTTATCTATACATATCTACCATTGATCATTCCATGGGGTCCATGCTCACTCATCATGATGACCAAAATAAGGAGCAAGTCATTTATTACATCAGTCACACCCTCATTGACTATGAAACTAGATACACCCATCTATAAAAACTTTGTTTTGTCTTAGTTTTTGTCACCTCTAAAATTTATCACTATCTTCTTAACCATAAAACTTATGTCATTACTAACATTGATCCTCTCAATTATATACACTCCAAGCCATATCAAAACCAATGTATGGCCAAGTGGATCATTCTATTAGCTAAGTTTTATCTTGAGTTTCTTCTTAAAAATTCCATCAAAATACAGGTGATTGTAGACCAACTGGATAAAGCTCCTCTCCCTAATAATAAAACTCCCTTTCTTACCTTTCTAAATGAGTCTATAGCTACCCTTTCTTTAGAAGAACCCACCTAGCAAATGACTATGTATTTTAATGGATCTAAATGTCAAAATGGTGGGGGTGATAGCATAATCCTTATTCCTCTTAATGAGGAACCTCCTCCCCTATCTTTCAAACTTGATTTTTAAATGTACCAATAATATAGTTGAATATGAGTCCTTGGTCATAGGTCTCCAAACTATTCTGGCTTTGGGAATAAAAACCATTAACATCTTTGGAGACTCTCAACACATCTTTAACCAAGTCACAGGAGCCTATCAATGTAAAGTTGATGTTCTTTAGAAATATAAACTTTTTCAAAAAATATTAGCATCATTTGAGCATTATATCATCTAATCAGTCCTTCATTCTACGAATAAATTTGTAAACACAATGGCTTCCCTTGTGTCCCAAATTCCATCTCAACTTGTTGAATCTAAACTATTTGTCACCATTGACCATTTCATCACACCATCCTATCTCAGTCTTGATCTTCCTACCATTTATGAAATAGAAACATCATCTTCCAACACTTGGTATGATAAAATATTCAATTATCTTAACATTGGTATTCCCCCTTTAGATATTTTAAGAAATGCTCATAGATATATCAATCAAAGCACCTCTCATTAAATAATATTAGGGGAAACTATTTATTAATGAGACATTGACAGTCTCCTCCTTCATTTCCTTCATAGTAATTAGGCTTCTCACACCATCAAAGAAGTACATGATGACATCTATGGGAGACATTTCAGTAGTCTAGTCATTGTTAAATGTATCCTTTGACTACGTTATTATTATCCCACACTCAATCAAGATTGTTCTGACTATGCTAAGAAATGTGTCAAACATCAACAACATGTTAACCTTCATCATGTACCTCCTCATGGTCTTCAAGTATCAATTGACTATTAGCCTATTTTATAATGGGGTCTTGATGTTATCAGAGAAATCAATCCACATTCCTCATAATGACATCAATATATAATCATTGCTATGAAATATTTCACCAAATGGGTAGAATCCATCTCCCTAATCTCAATTAAAGCTAAAAATATCATTTATTTTATCAACCACCACATCATTTGTCACTTTGATGTTCCTCACAGACTCATCATTTATAATGGTGAATACTTTAAAAACAAAAAAATCCAAGAGCTTTGTGATGATTTTGGTATTGACCTAAGCTTATCCTTGACTTATCATCCAAAATATAATGGATAGGCTAAGGCTTCCAATAAAACCATCATCTAAATGATCACTAAGGTAGTCAATTCTTTAGTTAAGGAATGGTACCTCCATATCCCATTTTATTTATGGGCTTAGTATACTAGTATCCGAACTACTATAGTTGCTATGCCTATTTCTAATCTTTGGAGTTGGGGTGGTATTACCTCTTGAATTATAAATTCCATCCCTCTACATATCCTTGCATGAGATTCTTTCTAAAAGTGACTATCATCAAGAATTTTAGCATGCTTAGAACTTCTTGATGAACACCGCCTTTATTCCCTTAATCACGTTCATGTTTATAAAGAGTGTATCAAATGATCATAAAACAAACATCTAAAAACATGAGAATTCAACATCAAATATCTCATCCTCAAGGAAAATCAACATGTCACTAACATGAAAAAGACCAAGAAAGGCAAGTTTGCTTTTAACTAGTTAGGACCCTACATTATAACCCATAAATATGGATCAAGTGCTTATTGATTGTCCCATATCGAGGGTAGGCCAGAGCCTAAACCCATCAATGCATCAAATTTACATCTCTTTCATTGTTAAAATAAGGTTCAATCACACTTTCTTTTCTCACTTAAGCTCATCCCTTGATCTATTAACCTTCTTTTCTATCTCGTTTGAGATTAATTAATTATATAAGACCCAAACTCATAGTAATAACCTATTCCTAAATATGGGTACCCAAACTCTACCCATAACATGATTCTCATGGATACTTTTCATCTTTTAATAGATAAAATCCCATGGCCAATTATTTCTCAAAACCCCTTCCTCTAATAAACCTTCTATGTCTAGATCCTACTTCTACATGGTTAGACCTTTCAAACCTAAATAGACTTGTCCATGCCTAATTTTAGTTTAAAATATATCCATACTTAAAAAATAAATAGTATATTTCTCCCTTAAAGGATAACCACCACATCAAATCAAAAGTTGCTTAAAGTAGACTACTCCCTTGAAGGATATCTATGCAAAAAAATAAAACTTTAGACCACTCCCTTGAAGGATGGCTATAACACATTCATTCAAAGCTTCCCACATTGATCAACTTCAATAACTTATAAAGTGATTAATCAAAATCTAAAATTGGTAATGCAATTGGCTCTTATATATACTAATTATAAACTTCCACAAAAGTAGAATTCTACATTGATCAGTCTACACATTATTATACAACTTACTAATGGTATGGACTTGTCTACTAGAGTTTTTAGGTCACCTATGGAAAATATAATCACTCCACTACCTATAGATTCCATTTTATTTTACCCACTAATCCAAATCCCTACCTATTACCTAACAATGATTCTAAGGGATTATAAGCTTACTTGGAACAAAGTGGTTAGGATACTAGTTTTCTTAATAAAACATGCTCTTATGAAGCATTTGATGGATTTATGTTCACTAAGTTGATCCATCTATGGATTCTTATTATTTTATTCTCACTAGCAAAAGGAACCATGCTCCTTATCTTATGTAAACATGTGGATGTAAATGTTTCCCTTACCTATGCCACACCCATACCCTTGTATCATTAACTAAACATCACATTTTATTTAACATTTTTCCCAAAAATATGTACAATTAACATCATGTGTTAATTATAGGATAAAAATGATCTATAAACCATAACATCAAAATGAACATACAAAATTACATTATGGTTAACCCATCAAAACATCATCATCATATGGATAACATTATGATTAACCATGAATGAAAGAGTGTCATAATCAAAACGTCCACAATAAACATTGAATCACAATCAAATCACCACATCATCTGATAAACATCATATCATAAATCAAAATCACATGCCTAAACTATGTAAAATAATCATCAACATAATAGATCTCCTATATAAATATTCATCTCACAAAGCATGACCACAACATAAACTCATCTCAAAACACACACACACACACACACACACACACACACACACACACACACACACACACACACACACACACACACACACACACACACACACACACACACACACACACACACACACACACACACACACACACACACACACATGTGTGTGTGTGTGTGTGTGTATGTGTGTGTGTATCAACAAATTAACCTATCTATCTCTCATATATACATATCACATCTCAACATGTAGGCTAGTGTCAAAATATCAAAATACAATACATAACATCTCTACTCATGACCTTGGATCACCTAAACCAAAACCACTAGCACTTATACCTGTACTTGTACCTATCCTAGGTGGAGACCCTGTCAGTTGGCTTGCTACCATAGACCACTTACCTTGTGTTGCAAGTGTTAGTCCACCAACCAAGGTAACCTGGTAGTCTCCCCATCTCTACTTATTAGGACACTATGCTAACATAATCACCTTATAATAATGCAAGTATTATATGGCCACTAGGTACCTAGCCTATGTCGCAAAACTTGGAGGTGCCACTACTGCTCCACTTGGCTGCCATAGAGAGTCCCTCTCTTAAGTCATCAAGCCAATTAATATCCTTACTCGATCCCACTCTCCTATCATTGACATAATCTACCCCTATAAATTAGCCACCTGACCTTATAAAGTGGCTACTTGACCCTATAAAATGGTGGCTTATGCTTGCCCCTAGTCTCTCTATTCCATCTCTCCTCCCAAATAGCCTTGAAGAGTGGTAATATATCCCTAATGAGTGGCAATCTACCCCTATAACATAATAATCTAGGCATGTGTTGATATCAAAAGAATTGTTACTTGTGGATCTTCTTGTCCTAATACTTATCCTAGGTCAACATCTATTGGCCATTCCTCACCATCTCTAAAACAAAAATATATGGCTATATACCTCCCTTAAAACCATGTAGGGTAATTAGCTATACACCTAAATTCATCCCCATCTCTGAGGGGGAGCTCATCATGATCCAACTACTCCTCTTATGGTTATGGCTTAGGTAGGAAGAACTCATCATCCTCCCTCTTATATCATATAAAATTTGGTGGGATACCCTATACTAGACTAAAACACCATCACACTTGCTCAAAGGGTATGCGCTTTATCTCCCCATCACACCTCCCATAGGCCCATCTCTATGTTTACAAAGATAAAGTGTGGAACCTATATCTAACCCACACTAGCCATGTCTATTATGACCTCCATACCATGTCACCAATAACTAATCCCTAAAAATATCCTCTAAACTAATAAATATCCTAAGATCCACCACCTACACCTGTCTTGGCCCCATCTCTCCTCCATCAATAAAATTTGATCACATAATCTATCAGTTGGTACCCCTCTATCAGTAGGCCTAGGGGTTTTAATACTCATATGTTCTCAAATGCCTAGCAATGTAGAACAAACCCCACACTGATGTTGTATCACCTATGAGCCCTAAAACCCCACATCTCTCTATATATCTACATTAGAAAAACCTATGCCCATTTAAATATAATTCCACCCAAAAACAACACCACCAAAACCCCTAACAACACACTAGGGTATCTCCCTCTAATAGAATAGGACAATGCATAACAAGTAACCACTAACTACATCATAGCCAACAAATATATCTCTCTTAGAGATCTCTGGTATAATATATTCCTCTAGCATGGAACTATGCTACACCTACATCATCCCCATATTGCATCCCCAAACACTCATCGATCTCATCCCCCTCTATGTGATAAATGGGATCTCCATGGATGGGTAGATGTGTAATCTGATGTAGATCCCCTTACAAGACAGACATTTTTCCCATTAATAGATAGAATGTATTAGTCATTGGGTCCCATTTCCTGATGAGGGTGACTATCATCTTGGTATCCCTAGGAAGGCAGTAGTATTTTGGCATTCCTCCAAAACCCACCACCTCCATGTGATGTCAATCCTCTATCGACATCACATCCCTCACCTCTAAAAACATCTTGGGCATTTGATCCCATATGCGGATCTGCTCCCATTCCTATAATAACATTTTTATCATGAATCAAATTAGGAACCTACCCTATTTCAATTACCTATATACAAAAACTATTTTTTTACCTGATTTCCTCCATATGTACTATTCTCCCACCTTAACAAGCACACACATCTAACCTAACATTACATTTTTCCACCCTAGTATAGTGTATCTATTTACCTCCCCCCAATTCTATCTCCCATTCATCCCAACTCACCTCTTATCCCATTCCTACCCCAACATTAATCTAACTCTTTCACAACCAAACTCACCAACCATCAAAACTCTTACCCTAACTAAACTCCTATCCTAATCCAATTTCTAACCCTACCAACCCAACTAATGCCCTAACCTACACAACTCATACCTACATCCTGACCTATTACCCATCTACCTCAACTTGGCTATCTTTCCCCCACCATCACCAATTATCCCAAACCATTGACAGTCTCCTTGGGGTCATTTTTCACCTTGATCAACCATCATCATTTAGGGAGAAATGTTGATGGTCACTGTTAGGTGATCATTAGTGATGAATATCAACCCTAAAAAACCCCCCTTTCCACCTAAAACACTATATACCTTAGTCAAAATCACACCCTAACTTTTTAAGACCAAATCTACCTCTTTATAGTTAAACCATCCACCCCCTAACACTCCAATTTTTACATACCCAACACAAATAACCCAAAACCTAGCTGCATAGTTCAATATTCCACTACTTCCCAAGAATTTAACATGATTTTCCCTTTTTACCATTTTAATTCCATTATTACAATTAACTTCCAATTTAAGGTATACCCTACCTTGTTTTGTGACTAGTGGCATTGCCTTAGTTCACAACTTGCAACTTGTCCCACAACACCTCTAGCATCCATTTTGACCCAACTATTTCTCTCCACCACTAATCTCCTCTTTCCACCTCATTATTACACTTCACTATAGGACACTATTCATACCACCACTTAGAGCACATCAATCACAAATCTCTAATTTGCAAATGAGGACAAATTGGGCCCTTATTGACCTTTTGTCTATGGTTTTAGGGTTTCAACCCAAATATTATTAGTTAGATGACCATCAATGGTTGACCCTAACCATTGATAATTACAACATCCTTGATTTTTGACCCTAACTATAGATGGCCATCCAATAATCACCAGTTAACCTTGACTATTAATGGTTAGTACTTATCTTTCTAAACTTTTTTCTTTCCTTCTTGTCACCTTAACCAAACTCTTGACCTACCTCCACATGGGGAAACCCATTTCTTACCTCATCAAGAGTTTTTTACCATCTTGATTAAATTTTCCATGATGAAAATTTTTCATACATGCACTCCCCCATGCATGACCTAAACATTTGTGTTCTTCTCAAGAGCACTTACTACCCTAGATACCTATGTAATCATTGACCCTTTCTAAGATACATAATGAGTGTGACCTGATCAGTTATGTCTAATGCTAGAGATTGGTTACCTTCTCACGTATCCTATGACATGACCTTATTGATCCCAACATGGCAATGCTATTCTTTACATGCTCTTAGCTCTCACACTTAGTCACACTCTATGAATGTTAGGGTCAATAACCTTATGACATCCCTTTTACCTTTTATCAAACCTTGACCCAATTTTACCATACTTCATTGACTCCTAGTTTGAGGGGGAACACCCCCTTCCTCCCATACTCAAGGAAACTAGACCTAGACCTTAACCAACCACCTATTTTCATTTTGTAGCATGCTTAAACCTACATAACAAAAATGGGAAAATGTAGACATTTGAAAACTACACAATGATAGTTTTTTTATGTCATCTTGACCTATGGACCCCACCTAACTTGCTATCACCTATTTATGACCTCATTATGTCAAAACACCCATCAAACATATCACTTAAGTGATGCCCTTTTCACCCATTTGCTTGTGGTCCTCAACTATCATCTATTAGGGTAACCATCAATGGTTGACCCTAACCATCAATGGTTATGGTCATAAACCTTACCTTAAGCTTTAAAATCATTGCCATCTTTGTTAAAAAATAACATCCTCTAAAATGGAAACTTGCTTTAAAACTATCTTTTAAAAATGAATGAAAACATGCATCTTTATCCTTCCAACTTAGTAACTTTCCCTCTAAGCTTCGCTCCTCACTTAGAAAGTTTTTTGTTACAAATGCATGGATCTTTGAAGGGTTATGGATCTAAAAATTTTCATCCAAATTCTCTTGTTCTCTTTGTATAGGAATCTAAGACCATGAAGCTCTATCCACATGACTTTTAAAGGTAGGAGTATTATTATGCGATTTATCTCTCTCCAGGTTTCAACTATCATCCACTTGGCATCATACATGTATCATTTACTTGTTTTAGCATTTTATTCTATCATTTGAGTTTTCTATCTTGATCATGATATCTACACATCCTTCCTTATCCATAGTACCCATATCCCTCCTTCTACCCCTCAGTTACATCATCTCCACCATCCTTTTAATCCTCCACAGGTACCCATAAGAAAACATTGATGGTTGTTAAAACCATCACTGATCATAGCAACCATTGTTGGTTACCTAACTATTTCTATTCATATCCATCCATCATCAGTCACCTTGATCATTGATGGTCATTGTTAGAGGAAATAATAGATTGTTATTTTTCCCCCTTTCAACCAATCAAAACCCTTTTTATTATTTTTACTTGTCAGTAGACAATACTTTGATTATATAAAATTGACCTTAATAGCCTTGTTCATCTTGTATTTTATTAGGTACATTACTTATCTTCTTGAATATCTACTTTCTTATCATTTTAATGCAAGTATATTTATTATATCATTTTTGACTTAATTGTCTTAAAAGTGGATTTACATCCTCCTAAAAATCATTGTGCTTCTTGGATCTATCATACACTAGGAAATCCACTCAACCTACCATCTACTAACACTCTCCTCTAGTCTTCTTGTTATTTATAGGTTATCCTCCCTAGCCAAAGAGGAGTTCTCACATTTGTTTGGATCAACACATGCATTATACTAGGCATTCATCCACACACACCTTAATACTCACTTTATTTTATCTAATTTTAGAACTAATAAATTAAGGAAATAAATTGAAACCATTCCATTGGTCATCCATAAAAACAAATCTAGTTAGGTTAGTCACCCATGATGCCAAGACCTTCTCTGATTTGTGTACCTTGTACCAGTTATCAATTTAACTCTAGCTATAGTCTATTTATGGGGAAGGAAGTTTAAAATAAATTTCAAATCTTGACCCTGCTATGAAGGTGATTAGGAATCCTTAGTTCATTCATTTTAGTAACCAATCATTGCATCTCATCCTCTCAAAGATAACATAGACTAGGTCAGTGCATGACATGACCTATGGCTTCACTGTGGCTTTATGAAAATTGGTAGATTTGATTGCAAAGATGTACAAAGTTAGTTGGATTATTTGATAATTATCTCAACCTCATCAACAACCCTATCTATATCTACATTAAATTAAATGTTACTATAATGCATGTCCCCTGAGTTTATGGCCTTGGGGATGAATTTCATGTCTTTGAAAACAATTGAATTGACATACTAGAATAGGAAGTCATCATTTCCAAAAGAGGTGATCTTATCAAAAATAGAGGGACCTACCTATGTCATTTTTTCAATATTCTATGTAGAAACCAATGTCCTTCTATATCTCTTTACAACTTTCAAGCTCCAACAATAGTGGTCAGGGTGGAAATTTGCAAGTGGCTTGGGATTTATTGAACTTTGAGAACATAAATAGTAGAGAGAGAAAATGTGTATATATTAAAATGTAAATTTAGGTACAATATCCAAGCTGAGTAGCCTTTTGAAATATCACTTTTATTAATACAACATAGATGGTGATTTTGGTTCATGTTGTATTAATGGAAAGATTTTCAACTTTGCATATATTTGAACTATTACTTTTGGAAGTTAATTGCATTAGAATTCAAATTTAGTTCTAATTTGAAATTGATCCAACATCAATTTTAGATATAAATATAAATCTTTCCACATTTTGATACGTGGCTACCACCTTGGATCCAGTTAGGTACTCCTGGGGTCTAAATGTGACTAGGCATCTTAGTCAATTCAAAGATTAGACATGTGGCATATTTGATTACCTTTTGGCCTCTCCAAATGTAATTTAGTGTGATGACTCATTTTTATCCTATCGTATGTCATATTTTAATTCATGGTGATCTCTCAAAAGGTGCCTTTTAGTGTTGATTGGTATTGGGAGTGCCATGCATCACTCTGATAGGAAATTAAATTTTTTTTTTGCTAAGTGGCTCTCTCATGGGAAATCACAATTTTAAATTGCTATGTATCACCTTTGGAAGGATTTTGGATAACTATCGATAAGTTGGTGATAATCATGTGGTTAGAGTGGAGACATGTATCACTCTTAGAGATGATCATGTAGATCTTAGAATGTGGCTTCATGAGAATGACATGTGGCATCATCATGCAAGTCTTAAGTAGACACACATCATTTTGGCATGCTATTGTTCATTATTTTTCCATGTTTCATTCTCAAAAGGGGCCTTAAATAGACGTATACCATTGACCCTTGATCAAATAACTTGGTTACTTATAGATGTCTACCTATTGAGCTCTTGAAAGCTTTATATCAGATGCAATGCAGTGTGGACATACATCAATCTTAGATGAACCTAAAGGGAACATTTGTTACTTCAGAAGGTTGATCAGGTCTAGTTTGTCATGCTTGAGACATGTCATGGAATCTCATGGGATTCTAGATTTATAGAAGGATGCATGGTAGCTTGAACTAAGTGGGATTGATTATGGGGGATAAGATCTTGACACGTAGACTATAGATTTGAATTCCAATGGTTAGTTTCTCTATAAGCTTTCTAGATGATGCCTTGTGGTTCATGGGCTTGATAGATTTGTTCCAACAATCCTGCGTAGGATGTAATGAATCCCTAAGGTGTCATGAAGACTAATAAAGTGGATACCTATCCTTTGATTCTATAGTTTTTAATTTAACATCTCATGAGGTGTTGTAAACCACTATTTTAATTTTGATGTCCTATGAATTCAAGTGAGAAGCTATGATAGACTTTGAGAGATGTCAAATTTCCCATCTCAAGAAAATTAAAATAAGTTTAAAGCAATTTTTTTCAAGTAAATGCTTTAAAAAATATATAATTTTAGTCTAATAAGACTCAGTGAGGCTTGTTGCTCTCATACCAATTATAGAACTAGGTTGAGCTTCCTTCATAAGAGCATGCCCGCACATCATAAAATTATAAATGGTTAATCATCCATTATCAAAATAAAAATTTTGAAAAAAATGTAATAATTTAAATATTTATAAGTATCAATGATTATTAAAATATGAATTATTAACCAAAAATTTCTAGGAAGTATTAAATCAATTCTCTATGTAGTCAAGTGTTTTAGTAAGATTGGCCTCTTGGGCACTTTTTAAAATTTGAGGAAAGGAGGATCCTCATTCTAGGAATAGGGGGTAGTTGAACATAAAAAATGGAGAAATCTACAAAGAAACATTGAAAAATGTTAGAATCCATATATTCTATTATAAGATGAATACAAAATTAGTCATCTCATTATGATTTTTAGTCAGTATCAAAACTAATTTTTAGAACTAATGAAAGCTCACAAGCTGTAAATAGAGTTTAAAACCTATATAAAAACATACTATGAGTGTGCTTTGAATTTCATTAACCATTCCCATTAGGTTTATAAATGACAACTTTCAAACTTAAAGGCATCAAACATGAAATGACTTAAGCATTCTTTAGATTTATATAATTATACTTTACTTGTTAGCGATGACTTGGGCATTGCTCTGTTGTAATCTAGGTATCCATAACCCTGATATAGATACTTTTGGATCCATTCCATGACCTGATCTACAACCAATCAAGCATCCATAACCCAGGTAGATATTGCCTAAATCACCATTCATGGAATTTGAATCAGTTTATGATTTCACTTCACTGGTGTATCATTTTTTTGTATTTTTAATACCTACATTCATTAAATAGAATAGTTGGGAACTAGAATTAGTTATGTGTAAGGATTTTGTCAGTACATATCTTGGATGAAATTCACTTTTAGATAACAAGTTCTACCCTGGTAATTTATTTGGTGAATTTAAGTTGTATTATAATGGTCCACATAGATTTAAGCTCTTGTTCAATTGAATGTTTAGTCATCTAAACTATATTAAAGCCTTAAAATAAATTAGGATTTTCATGAGAAAAATAAATTATAATTAACCCCACCCAATTTTTCTAAATTGAAACAATCCTAGAGGCTTCCAAACTTTGGACTACCAATGTTAAAAACTAGCAATCCCGTCTTCCCATCGAGGATCAAATTAACACAAATCAAACTAACAAATTCTTGTCTAAAGGACTTATTAATAATTTATAGAACACAATAGAAAAAAAGGATAAAAATTTGAGAAATAATAAACTAAGAAAGCAAAGTAGGAAAACAAGAAAGATCACAACATGAAAACAAATCATAAAGGAAACTACACTACTCCTATCTACTCTAAATATAAACACAATTATTGTCCTTATTAAATTTGTGACAAAGTAACATAGAAGTAATGTTTTATGTATTTCCCATTGAATAACAAGGCTAAGTCATTCCCTTACAAGACTTTGAGTTTGAATGCATTTTCACCTGGTATCTCTGCTACTTGATATGGCCCAATCCAAAGAGGAGCGAACTTGTCATGTTGTCATTTTTTCTCATGGGCCTTGTCCTACATTAAGACTAAGTCTAATATTTGGAATGATTAAATTTTATATCACTTATCAAACCATATTTTCATAACATCCTGATGCTTATTGAAATTTTTTAGTGCTTCATCTTTGGTATCTTCCATTTGGATGATGTTTAGTATCTGGGACTATAGTCTTTTGTCATATTCCATGTACTCAACCATGAACTCATAAGTGGGTAGCTTCAATGTGATTATAAATATAGGTTGTTTCCCATAAACTAGTAAGAATGGGGATGCCTTAAGAACCTACTTGTATCTATTTCTATCTACCCATAAAGTATATTTTAGTAGGGATTACCATTCTCTTGGTTTATTTTCTATAAACTTATTGATGGCATTCAACAAGTTCTTATTAGTAGATTCTACAACTCCATGTCCCCAAGGGTAATATTTTGAAGTAAAATTGGTGACTATCTGATTGTCATATGCCCATTCAATGAATTTGGTCAATGTAAAGGCTTGGCCATTATCATATACCAAATATTGGGGCATCCCAAACTCAATGATGATGTTTTCTTCCAAAAACTTGATTGCATCTATCATTATAATATTTTTGGTTGCTACTGCTTTAGTCCACCTTGTGCAATAATCTATAGCAATGAGTACAAATTTATGTCTCACTAAGGAGTTAGGACTGATTAATCCTACAAATTTAAGGACCCATTATGTAAATGGGTTGACTTCAATTACTGGTTACAAAGGCATGACTACATTTGTCTCTCTTAAATCAAACATTTGATATTGGTGGCATGTTCACACATGAGCATGTGCATCCTTAAAAATGGTTGGCCAAAAATAACCTACCCTCAATATCTTGTGCATTATGGTACACCTTGAAGGGTGAACACTTCCTAGTTTTTCATAGAAATTATCCTCAATTTATGTGGATTTAGCTTTGGAAACACACCTTAGATAAATTATTTTATAGTTATTTATGTATAGGACTCTTATTTTGATCATAAAATGAGATGATCTCATCCTAAGGGCCCTTTTCTACTCCCTTTTAAGGTGTGGGGGACACCCCATGTAACAAATAATAAACAATGTCCTTATACTAATTTCCACCAGATATTTGACCTGATTCAACCTATAAAACATCAATACATGGATAAGTATTTGAAATAAGTTGGATTAAACCTTATCTTGTAACTAATTTAGAAAATTTTATTTTAATTTATATTCTTGAATTTTCATCATCCACTCCCCTTTTCATTCTCCAAGTTCATTCTATCTTAGCATCAACTTGACAACTAGATCAGACACTATGGCATATGTTTTATTCCTCAAAATGTAGTGTCTAAAATTATTGAAAACCTTCACTAGAGCTTATGCTTACTTATCTAGAATAGGATAATTCAGTTCAACATTTTTCAATTTGGTACTCATGAATGTTATAGGATTCTCTTTGTCATCCTCTTTTTATGTCAATACAACAACAATAGTATGATCAAAAGTAAAAAAGTATAGATAGAATACTTTGTTAATATTAGGACTTATCATGGTAAGATATTAAATAATAACATCCTTGATGTCATCAAAGTCCTTTTTCACTTTAGCATTCCATTTTATCTTTGCATCTTTCTTCAGTATGGTGTTGAGTGGTCACACAATATCTATAAAACTAGAGATAAAATTTCTTACAAAATTAATTTTATCAAAGAAGGATTTCAACACAGTTTTTATATTAGGAACTTCTACCTTTGAAATTGAATTGATCCTATCAGGGTTGATAGTCATACCTTCTTGGGTGATTACATGTCTTAGGAGTTTACCTTTAGTTATATAGAAGATACTTTTATTGGGATTTAAGGAAATTGCATACCTTCTAAACATTTACAATAATTCCTCTAAATGAATCAAGTGATCTCCCCTATTTTTAGAGAAAACTATTAGATCATCCATGTAAATAATGATGCACTTACTAATTAGTCATTGGAATGCATGGTCCATCACTCACTAGAAAGTTTCTCCTGCATTGACCAATCTGAATGGCATTCATTGGAATGAAAATGTTCCCCACTTAATGGTGAAGTCAATCTTCATTTTGTTTCTCTTGTTCAATAGGACTTGGTTGTAGCCTAAAAAAATGTCAAGGGATGACATAATTATATATCCACTCACCAATTGAATGAACTCATCCAAAGATGGAAAGGGATAATTATCTTTCTCTAAGGATCTATTCAAGTTCCAAAATTTAACATAAAGTTTGATTTCTCCATTCTTATTCCAAATAGAAACAAGGTTATCAACCCTTGTAAAGCATAGTATTGGGAATATTATCCTTGCATCAAGAAATTTATTGGCTTCTTTATAAATCATGGGTTTCAGTACTAGATTTACTGGTCTCTATCTTTTCCTGAAGGGCTTGCAGGCCTCTTTGAAAGGAGTAGTGTGAGTAATCACACTAGTATAAAATATCTTCAGGTCATCATATGACTAGGAAATAAAATATTTGAACTTATTTAAAAGGGAAGTAACTTTATTTGAATCTTCATTGATGAAAAATAGGCCAATGTCGACATTTTTCTCACTCCTAGGATCTCCCAAATTAATTTGCTTGTAATCTTTTCCACCTACCTTAGGTTGATTAGTTTTAGTTATTTGTATATCTGGGTCAAACATCCTTTCTAAGGATATCATTACCTTGGGGATTGGGTTCTCCATGAGTTGAATTGTTAGGTTGTGGAGCTAAAATCTTCACTGATGCAGACATGGAGGAGGTTACAGGATGAGTTGCTGAGTGTCAAAAGTCTTTGGCATTGGTCTGGCCAACCAACATTGGCAAGTAGGAGACAGGAAGCAACTGACGTCGGTCGCGGATCGGCCGGCGTCGGTGACCCCCAGGCAGACAGGGACCGATGTCGTTCGCCTGTGTGGTTTGACTACGAGCTTATTACCGGTAGTTAGCTAACGAACCAAGTGTTTGCATGATTAGAGCTATTTTTAGACTGAGAGCTGTAGATCTAATTATTGTAATTAGATGTCTAATCATTGTTTGGATGAGATCTATATAATAGACTCATGGTTGTATTGGAAAAGTGTTCTAGTTTGAGTTGAGCAAAGTTTTTTCCTTCTGTGTGTGAGGTGAGCAAGGGTGTTCCTCCTAGTTCCACAGCAGTACCTAGGTGGGTGCTGGTTTTGGAGAGTCAGCAGGATTCTTTAGGTGTGTAGGATCTTGGTCACAGGTGCATGGCCTTTATAGGAGATCTACATGGTAAGTAAGATCGTTGATTTGCAGGTGTATGTGTGTGCAAGGTCAAGGTTCATAGGTGTGTAAAACTGGGTTGATTTGTAGGTGTTCAGGATCATATAGACAACAACACAATAGGGAGCAGCATCAGGCAGGATCTACTTGGAGTACAGGTGTGTACTCGGATAGAGCATAGAGGAAGGCAAGGGAGTTCCTTCCATAAGTATGGTCTATTGAATTGCAGGTTGTTGCAGGTTCATGGGAGATCTACTTGAAGTATGTTGAGTACTTGTGGAGTACGTTGAGTACTTGTGGAGTGTGTGGAGCACTTGTGGTGTGCGTGGAGCACAGGAGGTGAACACCAACTCTGTATTTTGAGTTGGGTGTTGGGACCTGAGAGGGAGAGCTTTGAGGAGAGAATTACTGTTCAGTTGAGGTGTGGTGAGCCTCTGAAGAGGTGGTGGAGAAGAAGTGGCATCTTCTTTATTGTATTCTTTTCTGTATAAAGTATTAATACAAGTTGTGTATTGTCTCTCATATCATGTGTTATTCTGAATTCTAGTTACTTGGTGAATCTGGTTAATTTCCACATATTAAGTTGCTTGGTTTGGTAATCAATTGTGTGTTTCCAGTTTATTCGCAACACATGGTATCAGAGCTAAGGTTGCAGGAAGCAGGTTTTGTGTTTGGTTACAGGTCACTCTCAGGGGTTTCTGATTGAGTGGGAGTAGAGCAATGGCAGATGAAAGTAAGTTAAGAATGGAGGAGTTTAAAAGCACAGATGGTCACTCACGGTCCTATGGAAAGAAAGAGTAGGTAAAAGATTATTGTTGGTTGGTAGTAGATCAGCATGAAGGAACTGAAGATGCAGATGTTGCAGGTGTTATTGCACAGGATGCTTTGGGAGGTTTCTTGGATAAAGTTGAATCTTGGATAAAAGATTCGGTTGCCTCTTTCCATGCAGCCCCAGGTAGAGGAGCTGGTAAGCCTTGCCAAAGAATTGGTAAAGGGGAAGTGAAGTTGAAATTGTAGGCGGCCAACACACAGGTGTTGATGAAGGTCATGCAGGTCCCAGGTTTGGAGATATGGCTAATTTATTCAGAAAGATTGGGTGATGAGAGATTCACAAGAACTCTCACAGTGGATGCACTTGAATTAGTTGGTGGTAAGAAAATAGGTACTCTTTATCTACTTGTTTATATTACTGATTCTTCTTTTGTTGCAGAGACATGGCTTCATAGGCTTGGTCACATGAGCAAGAAAGAGAGGCATGTTCTTAAGCAGAAGATAGATATATTTGATAGGCTTAAGAACTAGAAAGCCTTGGTGTTTATGGAGGAGATGGCGGATAGAAACTAGTGGATGGTGCTGGATACTTCTGAGCAGAGCAGTTTGGACATGGGTTTTGATTAAAAGAAGTTCACAGGTAAAAAAGTCATCACTCACAAGCAAACACAGATACTGGCATCGATCAGGAGGAACCGGCGTTGAACAAATAGGTGCCAATGTCGGTCATGTGCAGACCAAAGCTGGCGATGTCAGGCAGGGTAAGACCAATGTCGGTCATGGGACCAACGTCGGCAGTAAGTAAGACTGATGTCGGTTAGGAGGACTGACGTTGGTAGTAAGGACATCGATATCTGCAGGGTCGGTAGTCAGGGACAGATGCATGGGAACCGACGTTGGTCGGATGTAGACTGTGGGGTGATCGAGGTCAGTCACTGTAACAAATTTTGGGTGGATAGCATGATGTCAAGGAGTCTCAAACACCCATACGGAGGATTGAAGATGTAAGTAGGCCCTCAAATTTGTTGTTCCTCTTCTTTATACATGTTACTGATTGTAGAGCAGGAAGGATCTAGGAAATAGGTGTGAGCTTGGCATGGATGAGGATGTGATTCCTTAGAGGAGAACTGAATAGGTGTTTTTGATAGGGTTGCTAGCTGGATGAAAGCACAGAGATGAATGGATACCTTAGTTGAAGAATAGAGAGAACAGATACATGAGATGGAAGACTAGGTCATATGGTCTTGAGGAGCTACAGGACAGTGGTACAGGTTTTGACAGGTGGAGGACGAAGCATGGCTTCAGTCAATGTCAGGGTAACTACTATGGTTTGCCTTACCAGGGGGATGATGAGTCATGACATCATTCTATTGTTGTATGTGGATAGTATGCTAGCTAGTAGGGGTGTACATACAGGGTTTTGCTGAGCTAAGGGTAAGATTAGTTCAGTGTCATGTCATGAGGAGTTTGGAGCAGTGAAATTCTTTGACATGGGAGACATGGAGATCACAAGTTGATTTTGTCTCGAGTGGGAGCTGATGTGAATCAGGTGTTGGCAAGGTTCAAGATGCAGAGCTGGAGCACACTAAGGGCTGGACAGGTACAGTGTCCAAAATCACATGAGGTCTGGTATAAACCTGAGTATTCCCATGCAGTGGGGGATGTCAGAGAGTTAGGAGCTAATTCAGGGAAGTGGGTTCTCAAGTATTTGAGAGGGACCAGTAGCAGGGATTCATGCTATGCAAGGTCAAGACTTCACTACATGTGTTTGTAGGTTCTGATGTGGCAGGGTACTCAGATGACAAGTGGTACATCACAGGTTATGTGGTGGGTTGTCTTCAGGATTGATCTTGAAGAGGGATATAAACCAGGAAACAGATTAGATGGAGTACAGGTACAGGTATAGTGCAACTATTTATCTCCAAGTGGGATATTGTTAGGTTGTGGAGCTAAAAGATTCACTGATGAAGACATGGAGGAGGTTGTAGGATGAGTTGCTAAGTGTCAAAAGTCTTTGGCATTGGTCTAGCCAACCGATGTCAGCAGGTAGGAGATAGGAAGCAACCGACATCGGTCATGGATCGGCTGGCGTCAGTGACCCCTAGGCAGACAGGGACCGACGTCGGTCGCCTGTGTGGTTTGACTGCGAGCTTATTATAGGTAGTTAGCTAACAAACCAAGTGTTTGCATGATTAGAGCTATTTTTAGATTGAGAGCTGTGGATCTAATTATTGTAATTAGATGTCTAATCATTGTTTGGATGAGATCTATATAATAGACTCATGGTTGTATTGGAAAAGTGCTCTAGTTTGAGTTGAGCAAAGTTTGTTCCTTCTGTGTGTGAGGTGAGCAAGGGTGTTCCTCCTAGTTCCACAGCAGTACCTAGGTGGGTGCTAGTTTTGGAGAGTCAACATGATTCTTCAGGTGTGTAGGATCTTGGTCACAGGTGCATGGCCTTTATAGGAGATCTACATGGTAAGTAAGATCATTGATCTGCAGGTGTATATGTGTGCAAGGTCAAGGTTCACAGGTGTACAGAACTGAGTTGATTTGTAGGTGTGTAGGATCATATAGATAGCAACACAATAGGGAGCAGCATCAGGCAGGATCTACTTAGAGTACAGGTGTGTACTCAGATAGAGCACAGAGGAAGGCAAGGGAGTTCCTTCCATATGTATGGTCTGTTGAATTGCAGGTTGTTGCAGGTTCATGGGAGATCTAATTGAAGTATGTTGAGTACTTGTGGAGTACGTTGAGTACTTGTGGAGTTTGTGGAGCACTTGTGGTGTGCATGGAGCACAGGAGGTGAACACCAACTCTATATTTTGAGTTGGGTGTTGGGACCTGAGAGGGAGAGCTTTGAGGAGAGAATTATTGTTCACTTGAGGTGTGGCGAGCCTCTGAAGAGGTGGTGGAGAAGAAGTGGCATCTTCTTTATTGTATTCTTTTCTGTATAAAGTATTAATACAAGTTGTGTATTGTCTCTCATATCATGTGTTATTATGAATTCTAGTTACTTGGTGAATCTGGTTAATTTCCGCATATTAAGTTGCTTGGTTTGGTAATCAATTGTGTGCTTCCGGTTTATTCCCAACATGAATAACCCCATCTTCATCATCCTTTGGTTATTCTATAGAACTTTCATCATATTCATCTATAATGGAGGATTCAAACATGTAAAAAAATACACAAGAAGTCAATTATTTGTTGATCATCATAAAAAACTTGGAAGTGATTGATGTTATTTGGCACATAGAGGCATGATATTATCTCAATAGCAAACTCCTACTATTTTAAAGCCTCTAGAGGCACCAAGTTCATTAGTAATATATCTAGAGCATCTACCAATTGGTTCTTCTCCTTGGGTAAATAAATAATATTAAATGAGTCAAAATACTCATTTAAATCACAATATCTAAATTTATATTTTCTTAGACAAGAAAGCTTGCACTGATATTTGTTTCTAACATGATTAACATCTAATTCTAAATTACCATAGACTAGTAGTTCTTTCAACTTATGTTTGATTTAAAATTAAAGTCCTAAAATATTAACTCTATATTATTCTAAATTATTAGTACAAGTGAATTGTAATCTATAAGAATTTAGGTATTATTTTCCTTTGGGATATGTTAAAATAATTATAATGCCTGAGCCTTGATTAGCTCATACACCATCAAAGTGAAATGTCCATAGAGCTTTACTTTTTTCTTCTATCTTGCCACCTAAAATAATATCAATGGTTTATAAAGTATAAATGCCTAAGTTCAAGGATTAGTAGTTTAAATTTTTATTCCTGGCATTGTACTTAGTAATCATGTATTTCATCTTGGGTTCACAGTCAATCTTGAGCTGATTTGGAATCCCATGCCAAGGTAGCCATATGTGTGAACATTCCATGGACATATATCCATTTAAGGATTTAGTCTAATTTTGAATCAATAATAATACATAATCCTCATGTATGTCAAAAACTTGAATGTCAATTAAATGATATATTCAAGGCTCATGTGAAAGCTACATATAGACATTTAACAATTTTCCAACCACTTTTACTCGACTTATCCAACTTCAGCACTACTACCTTTTTTTATTTGACTGGGTTTAAACCCAATTTTCACAAAATTTTAAAGTAATAATGTTAGTTGAAGCACCAAAATCAAGCAAGAAATTATGAAGATTCTTACCAAAAATTCTAATGGTCAATAAAAATGGTGGAACTTCATGATTAATCTTATACATTACCACATTTTCATGAGATTTTTTAACCTTGTTAGAGATAGGCTTATCATTCAATGATTTTAACAAAAAATCACATTGTTCAATGACTTGTGTGAGCTCGTGCAATGTTATGTTTGCCTTGATATTCTTCATGTCTTCCACTATGTTGTATCCACCTTTTAATGTTGTGTAGGGAGATTTTGTTATTGGTTGACTCTCCTTACCTTTTAGGTATGGAGGATTATTGTTTATCCTACCATCAAGAGGTGTATCTAGTTTATTAGGTGAGGTACAAGATGTTAGAGATGGTTTTTGTTCTTTAATTCTCAAGGCATAGTTACTCCTTTGGTATTGTTGGAAAGTATGTATTTCCTTGACATTGTCTTTAGGCTCATTTTCAAGTTAACTAGGAAAGTCATAAGTCTCAACCATGAGGATTGATTCATGAATTATATAATCATGATTAGAGTTATCAGAGCCTTTAGAATTAACTGATAAATGGGATTCATGTCAATCCCCTCCATTTGGATCTGAATGGCTTTAAATGCATGGCAAAAATCAACACAGTCTAGTTCTCCATGTCTAGTAGTATTGTGAACTTAGTAACAATTAGTCAAGGACAACTCACAAATGTTTATCTCATGTAAATTTCTCAAATGAGGATCGCTATTATTATTAGACCTATTAAAATTCATATTATACCTATATAAATTATAATTTATATTAGAACTCTCACTAGTATTTCCCATATATTTTTTTAGGTATAACAAATCATTATCGAGTTTCTAAATGGTTATTTACATTGAGTCTAATTATCCTTCTTGAGGATCTAATATTTTTCTTTGGGTCATAATTTGGACATTGGTATTATTTACGAGCATCGATGCTTGATTGGAATTGTTCTAGGGGTGTGCTCCATCACTTGGTTGAAGAATCCAAACTATTGGTTAGGTGTAGCATTGTTTAATGGAAACTAGTTGATCATTAGAAGTTGGTTAAATATGGGTATGTTATGATTCATGTTGGGAATGACATTCAGAGTGGGTAGAGTTAGATCATAGTTAGGAATAAAAAAGGTAGGATGCCCTTGTAGGTGAATTTTATTATCAATGTGGATTGCTTCAACATAAGTTAAAGGCAACATGTCAATGTTTAAGGTTATTCACAGGAATACAACTATCATAATATCTAAGATTTTCTTATATATTTCCAAAGACAATTCATTTATGGGTTTATAAGGTGGAGATGTTAGGCTATACATATTTTAGAACCTAACATTGAATGTCTTAATTGGTTCATTCATGTCCCTTTTTAGGGTGGTAATAAATTATTGGTACACAACTCCCAAGATTACTACCCTACAAAATTAGGCAATGAGAGTATCATTAAACTAACCCCAGACCATGATGGAATCTTTTAGTAAGTTGAGGAACTAGTCATAAGCTACGTCTCTAAATTTGAAGGGGAAAAAGAGGTAAGCCATGTCCTCATATATTATGTTAATTATCCTCAAGGATGATTTAAAGGACTTTATATTCTCCTCAAAAGTTACTCTATTTGTGAGGGTGAAGAGATGTAGATATTTCTTTGGATTTCTTGTCAAATCATCCATAGGTCTAGGGATATTGATGGATGAAGTACGTAACCATGCCATGAATAGAAAAATGGGTGGAAAATTTTGGTTATATGAGGAATTTGATTGAGTCCTAGGTTTACTATGTCTAACTTTGTCTACTCTCACTTTCCTATACGTTTCTAAAGATGGTAAGGGACTATGGGTTTAGATCAAGATTTGGTTCTAATCCTTGGCAACTTTAGGATGAAAAATGGGTACTAAGAGCAAAGGGACTTCAAATATAGTCTCCATATGTGGAAAATATCATAAATATCAATCAATATTTATATAAAATCTTTATATCAAGTAGTTTTACCTTGATCTTTGAGGATTCAAGCCTTGAAATCTTAGAATTTGTGAAACCAAGATAAATACAGTTAGTATTACACATAAAGATCAGTGTTAAACCAATGTTTCAAAGCATTTCCATGTCTACTTGAATAATCTAAGAGTGTTTAAGCAATTTAAAACAACTTTTAACATAAAATTATGCAAATTTATACTTAATCTTAAGCAAAATTATGCAATTAAGATCTTAAATGCCTAGATTCATTACAAGAGATATCTTATAGATTGATCTTTGTACAAATATCCAAATTATTTAAAAAATTTATAGTAAAATTTTAAAAGATTGATCTTTATATATATAATGAATTACACTACAATTCTAAAAATATGTATGAAAATAGTTACATAAGAGGCCCTCCTAACATCAGCTTTTCCTTTCTTTTTGATGTACTTAATGTGCTCCCTATGTCACTAGGGAATAAGGGGAAAGTAAGAAACTCAATTTTAAGTCCTACAAGACTTGGCTCTTGAGTTGTTTATACAAATTTTACTACAAATAGACAAAATAATAGAGATATGGTCACCAATTGTGAGTCTATAAGTAGACTTCACTATAGGGATAACAAATTATATGCAGTGATACTTTATTATTGTTAATCTTTGTGAAATTGTTCTAAGGTTTTCCAATTATTTCCCAAAAAACAAACAAACAATGGATATTCACAGTATGAACTAAACAAAAGTGAGTCATGGGGTGGATTTAAGAGTAAGTAGGGTAAGGCAAAAAATAGATTTTGCTTAAGGTGATCAAAGGCACCAATTATTCTACATTCTAAGGAAAAAACATAGAAAACTAACATTCACAAACTCTAACATAATTCTCAAAGATAAATAAATTTATTTGAAGCTTTAGAGGAAATAAAATACATATATCTAAAAGCATACATTGCACACGGATTACTCATTCATAATAAATTTCATAGCACATTTGGTTGTAAATAAGATGAAAATAGATCATGTATACTAATAGAATTTTTAGACTAGTGTTAAACTCAAGATAACAGATGCATATATTGCATGTTATTGACAAATTATCTTGTAGAATAGAAAATATTAGTGATCTAAGAGTGTGAGAATCAAAAATTATAGAACACACATAATAAGCACTTTAGACAAACTCTCAAATTCTTTGTCTCTTTACATTAGTTCTTGTAACAACTATTTTTTGGTTTAAAATGAGGGAAACACCCCTATATATAGGCTTTAAAATGCTTATGCAAGTCTAAGTTGGCCCATGAAAGGTGCCCAAATATAGCCAAGTAGCCAAATTACCATGCATATAATGGAATATTTTATATTTAATTTTACAAAATGAAATAGAATATTCTCTAAGGCCCTGAAGATTATTGAGATGCCTATTTTTGTTGCCTCTAATTATTCTCCACCTCTTATTTCATCCAAGCCTATGTTTAGGATAAGTAATATTGATTTATCTAGGTGACGTCCAAGATCATGGGCTGAAAAAATTTAGGTATCTCTTGAATGATCTTGCCATGATCAGTAAGTATTAACCTTAATGCTTCTTTAATGTCCTATGCCCTCTCCATCCTCTAATTATCAAATTCCATAATATTCATAACATTTGTATATATCTTTATACTTGGTATGTCTTGATATAATTTGGTAACACCTTTATTTAGGCCCTAAATTACAAGTCATCCATGAAGGTGTCATCAGGTTTGGTCACCCTTGTGACCATGGCATCCTTAAGCAAAAGAATAATCTTAAATTATATTTTCTCCAAGGATGTAGAAGCATCCTTAACTTGATCTATCCATCTCTTAAGTATCCATTTCCTATTCATCTAGATGGTCTATGTAGGAATGATATCATTAAGTGGAAAAACCTTGAGGTTTAGGAACTTATTACTTCTTGAAACTCTAGCCAATTATTTTAACTTAGCATCATAGAGTGCAAGTTTTTGGTCAAGTTTAATGACTGCCTTGGATTGTAGGATCCCATCTTCCTACCTCTTCTTCATAACTTTATATAAGTTAAATACATTGATAAAAAAATTATTATTTAAATTAAAATGCCTTATATCATAGTAAGCAATGGTTTCTCCTTTAGTATTTTCATTTCTTGCTACATCCCCCCCATCAAGGCTATTATAGACTCTATCTGGGCTTGAATTGAGGATATTAGGTCCTCTTCATGCTCTTCTACCTATCCAGGGTTAGCCTTTATCTCCCTTATCAAATTGAAAAGGGACTCTTCACTTTCATGGACCATAGATAAGCTTGATTGTGTATACTCCACCTATCTCCTTACTACCCTCTTCATCATGCCTATGGTATCATCAAACCTCATGCCAATTTGGAGGGTAAAGAGGACTACTTGAGAATTATCTTACCTTACTGCCTATATGATGCATTTTACCTAATTTCATGAAGTAATATATGTTGGCTTTATGGGAGGTGGTTATAATGGAGCTATCTAGGTAGAATAAGAGGCCAAACCTACAACATAAATGGACAATTTTATTGGGTTTATCTTCCCAAGTGTGTCTAATAGGGATTTGGGAGGGCCCACATAAAATAAAAATGAAGATAACTTAGGTGGCATGCTCACTTTTATAGATGTGGTAATGTTGAGTGGATTATGAAAGGGGAATAATTTTTATATGGGCCTTAATGGCTTAGAATATGTAAGGGATCCAAGGGCAAGTGATACACTAGTATTGTTTACTTGAGTAGGAGTGGAATCTATAGCTTGACCAACACTAGTGCTTTGGGAGCTTGATGAATATGTAATGTTGGTAGTGGCATGGGAGATGAAGTGCAGAATTATTAACCCAAAGGATGCACTAGATTAGTTCATGCTAGTGTCCATTAAGGACTAGGTAAAGGTAGCTACAACAACTAAAGATAATGGATATAATGGAGGGGTAATAGTGGGGGAAGAAAACATGGAAGTTGAAATAGGAGAAGTAGAAGTAGTTGGGAAGGAAGGTAGTGGGAGAGTACTTACACTAATGGGATCATATTGTGTGCTTATAACCTTTACACATTCTTGATAAGTTGATGGAGGAGGCACTACTCCTCTCATGGTAGTCATAATCTCTTTATTTCTTTTTTAAACCTTTTTAATATTCCTACCAGCTAATACTTGTAACTCTTCCATCGACAGCTTGAATCCTTATTATAACTCCTTGAGGTCAATGACATTAGGACTAGGATGACTTATGCTCTCTAGGGTAACTATCATAGTATATGTAGATACAAATGTAGGACCTTGGGAGGGGTCATATTAGATTCTTGATCCTCGATCAAAGCTTAGATGCATGCCCTAACTTCTTGAAGTGGGATGAAGTGGAGGTTTGTATGGTCTATTCCTAATAAGAGGAATGTTGTATTCTTCGTAATTTTCTCATCCCTCCTCATACTTTACATCAAACATGCTTCCATGATTTGGTGGTGGTTGAGGCTTAATAATATCTTCCTTTTTCTTATCTCTTTCAAGTCTAATTTCAAGCTTTATGTTATTCTTGGCTATATTCCTAAGGACTACCTCATCATTCATGGAATATATGTATATCCATTCATGTACTTATTCTTTATGCTTATAATATATTACCACATCCTTCTTAAACTTAAATGGATTTCTAGCAATGACACTGTTTGGGTCTTAAGGTCTTATATCATTCTTAGGAAATAGGTATGAGTCCCTATGCCTTGTAGGCATAATTCTATCATACCATTTTGTGATATTAGTCCTCCCTAATTTATAAGGACTCTTATGTGGTACTATATTCTTTTTTTTTCAAAGATGCCATCAACTCTATGTAGTAGTTGATAATCAATCTCTTTCTCAGCCAATTTCATAGGCACATACCTTGGCAACCTGAGAGGATTATTATAAAATTTAGGTATATCCATTAGCTTCCCATTTACATTAGTGTTTCTCTAACCTCTAGGGGAACCCTAAAAATCTCACACTCAGTGATTTATTTACACACCATTGGGTAGAATTATTTTTCAATTATCTTGATATTATGCCTAAACCGGTGAATGTGCATTGTCAAGAAAATTTAGGGCATAACATCTTTTCACTCAAGAGACTCAGAATTATTACCTAGTTGGGTAGTTTTATAGATTTCATGAAATAAGTAACTCATCATGAATAATGGATCAACATTATGGCAAGTGTCATTCATTTCATATATCAAGTTGTTGTTAATGATGTCCCTAATTGAGGGAATCTACTGATCCTCTAGGATTATCTACAGTAGCAAGATAGTTCTTATGTGTATATACCAAATGTGTGTATTGATGAATATTTTATTATTAAGGGTAAGGCCAATCCTAAATCCCTTTATTAATTAATGAATAGGCATGTTTCCTTGGTCATCCATGAAAATAAATCTAGTTGGTTTAGTCACCCATGATACCAATACCTTCTCTGATTTTTACTTTACACCTCATACGAGTTGCTAATTTCAATTTGGTTATATTCCATTTATGGGAAATGAAGGTAATAATACTTTTCAAAGCTTTTACCTTCTATGAAGATGATCAGGTCCCTTGGTTTATTGATTTAATCAACTCATCCTCACATCTTGTCCTCTCAATGATACCATATACTAGGTTAGTGCATGGTATGACCTATGTCTTTGCTACATTTTTTTTTAGAATCATAGCATTGATTGAAATGATTTATAAAGACAATTGGATTAGGTGAGGTATTTTTTGAGCTTCATCAATTTCCTTAGATGATTCCACATTAAAGTAATTATTTTTGTAATGGATGTCCCTTGATTTTATGGCCTCAAAGACGAATTTTTTGTCTTTAAAAACAACTAAATTTCCATACTAGAATAAGAAGTCATCATTTTTGAAAGAGGTTCTCTTATTAGGAGTGGAGGGACCTATATGTGCCATATCTACAATATTTTTTGTAGTAACTAACATCCTTCTTTATATCTTTGTAACTTTAGTGCTCCAACAATGGTGGTCGGGGTGTAAATTTGCAAATGGATTAGGCTTTGTTGAACTCTGAGAGCACAAATATCAGTGAGAGCAAATGCATATAACTTAAAATGCAAATGTAGGTAATAATATCTGAGTTGAGTAACCTTTTGAAATATCATTTTGAATAATTCAACATAGATGGTGATTCTAGTTCATGCCATATTAATGACAAGCTTGTCAAATTTGCATATCTTTGAACTATTGATTTTGTCATTTAATTGCAATTAAATTCAAATTTAGTTCTAATTTAAATTTTATCTATCATCAATTTTATCTTTAAATATAAATCTTTCCACTTTTTGACATATGGCTACTACGTCAAATCTATTTGGGTACTCATGGGGCCTGAATGTGACTAAGTAGATTAGTCAACTCAAAGTCTAGACATATAACACCTTTGATTGCCACATGGGCTCTTAGAGTGAATATTAGTGTGATAAATCATTTTTATCCTACCACATGTCATCTTTTAATTCATGGTGAGCTCTTAAAATTCTTCTTTTGGCTTTTATTTGTCGTGAGAGTACCATGCATCGATCTCACGGGTAATCAAAGATTTTCTTTGCTATGTGGCTCTCTCATAAGTAATCATGACATTGATTTTCTAAGTGTCACATTTGAAAGGTTTTTATCTAGCTATCAACAACTTGTTGATAATTATGTGGTTAGAGTGGAGACACACATCACTCTTGGAGATGATCTACTATATTTTGAAATGTGGCTTTATGGGAATGACATGTGGCATCATCAT
This sequence comes from Torreya grandis, assembly GCA_037957365.1. Taxonomy (NCBI): domain Eukaryota; kingdom Viridiplantae; phylum Streptophyta; class Pinopsida; order Cupressales; family Taxaceae; genus Torreya; species Torreya grandis. The sequence goes on along the minus strand of JARHVA010005233.1, from coordinate 1,208,403 downwards.
GCGGGTCCAAAGTAGACATGAATCATTTAGGTAGGCTATTATTCATTCTTTTTCCAAGTGTCATTCTTGAAAGGGGTCTCAAATAGTTGTATAACATTGAACATTAATCAAATAGCTTGGGTTCTTCTAGTTGTCTACCTAGCAAGCTTTTACAAGCTTTAAATATAGTGAAACATGGTGTGGACATGTATTGATCTCAGATGAACCTAAGGGGAAAACACATCACTTTGAATTGTTACTCAGGTCTAGTTAGTCATTCTTGAGACACATGACAACATATCATAGGCTTCTAGATATGTAATGGGATACATGGAGGATATGTGGTAGCTTAGATTAAATAGCCTTGTTTGTGGGGGATAAGATCTTAACACATAGCTTATGGATTTAAATTCTAATGGCTAGTCTCTTCGTAAGTTCTCTAGATGATGTCACATATTTCATGGGCTTCATATATTTGTTCTAAGTGTCTTTCATGGGATGTGATGAATCCCTAATGTGTCTTGAATCCCAACAAAGTGGACTCCTATCCTCTAAGTGTATAATTTTTAATTTGGCATCCCACATAGTGTTAGAAACTACTATTTTAATTTTGATGTCCTATAAGGTTAAATGAGAAGATAAGCTAGACTCTAGAAGACATTAAACTGATCATCCTAAGTAAATTAAAACAAGTTTAAATCAAAAAATTTAAAGTAAATGCTTTAAACAAAATATAATTTTAGATGAATAATACTTAGTGATGCATTTTTACGTCATGTTAGTTAGATAACTAGGTTGATCTTCCTTGGAAAGACCCTGTATGAACATCACAAAACCATAAATGATTAATAATCCATTGAATGAAACTTTTTATGGAAATTTGTAATAAATTGAATATTTATAGGTATTAATCATTATTTTAGTATGATTGATTAACTAAAAATTTCTAAGAAGTATTAAATCAATTCTATATGTAATCAAATGTTTTATCAATATTGGCATCTTGGGCAATTTTTAAATTTGAGAAAAGTAGGGTCCCCTTTTTAGGAATAGGGGTAGTTGAGCATTAACAAATGGAAAACACTATGGGGAAACATTGTGAAATGTTAGTTTTGGAGACTTAGGTTACACCCTAGCTGAGAAGGGTAGTGTTTAGGTCTTCTTGCTCAAATGTAGTCCAACATAGTAATGACCCTAGGTTGTGGGTTACCTCATTAGGGGTCAGATATCTAGTATTTTCAATGAGACTAGCTCCTCTGATGTGTCACTTAGCTTATTTCCACTAAAACCTACTAATTATTGGGGCTAAAAGGGAGATAAATATAAATAAAAGGGATATCTAAGCTAATGTTGGTGATTCACATAAATTGATCACTCATCCACTCTTTTTGAACTTCTAAAAACACTAATAAGTTAAACAAAAGATAGAATCTACAATTCCAAATGTCTATTATGCATCAATATTTCATGTATAGGTTCACCAAGTGATCAAAGCTTGAGGGAAGTGATGGAAAGGCTTGATTCAAGGCACTAACCAATTAATTTATCCACTTGATAACTTCAATCAAATCACATTAAACAATAAACATGACCTGCATAACAAGATAAACTAGAATCTAGGTGAGATCAGGACTTGACAAGGGAGAGATTTCTACCACATATGCAAATGAAACTGGCATTAACACACTATTCTATAATAATGAAATCTAATATAGTCATCTATTTATCTTAGGAGGTTACAAAGATCAATCTTGACAGAGTCTATTCATGCCCAAGAAAGGGATCCATTTCAAATATTAAAAACCTATATTTATAATAGAATGGAATGAGAGAGATGGGGAAAATGTGTGGGAGAATGGATAAGGAGTCATAAATGATCAAGATAATAATTTTACCAACTCTTTGAGCTCCCCATGCATTAATGTCACTAACACTCTATCTAGTAGGAAGGATGGATCATGAAGGTTAAGACCACTACAAGAAGCAACCAACCCTATCACATGAATCCTTATCTATCTCTTTTGTATTAATTCCATTCAATATAAAGATAAAATCCTCATATTTATGCACCTAAAAGTGTTATGATTAAGCCTACCTTGAGTGGTCATAGGTACCTATTTGTTAAGGATATGACCATGTCGACAAACAAGACTCTCCTTTATAAACCTTCCCCTATTTCAATATCTAAACACAGGTCTATTTTAGATTGAAAACCAATACATTTATTAGTTTTCCTATAGTTAATATCCATGAAGATCTTATAGAATGCATCACTTGGGCACTAAACTATATTATGTCTAAACATACCTATTCTACCTTTGAACATTATGGAAACCAAGAAACCATTGTACATTAGAGATGAAATCATGAAATGATGTTTAAATAATAATAAAACTAATATTTCATTATTTGGATCTTTAAACATAGGTCTTGATTGAATTTTAATGGTACCATTTGAAATATGATCTAGTTTGACCTAGGTCGTATTTATTTTCAATTTGAACTCTCCTAGCTTCAACTTTTAATATTGGCCACTGATATTTATTTGGACTCCTTGATCATGACACTTATCAAATATTCATTTATTCTTAGGATAATTCTCCATTTTCATCTACTTCACATTCTTATGCTATGTAGTGGCCTTTCATTTGATCTAGCTATTTGACCTTTTCACCTTACGCATATCATAGATATCCTTGGAGTGATTAAACACATGCCATTGATCTACTTATTTTCCATGACCATGCCACCTATCATTGATGCACTTAATCCTAATACCCTCTAACTTTTTTTATTGTAAGATCATCATTTATCTTTGAGTACATGATTAAACATTCTCCATTGGATCTTTAGGATCCACTAACCCAACCCTTGTTCGCTCATCATTAGAATCTTATCTTAGAATGTGTGATCTTGACACTTTTTAGTAATTCATTTATACATATGAATATTTGAATCAAAATGGTTAATTTATAATTATTTAACTTTACATCCTTGTACATGCCACCTTATACCAAATTACTCTTTCATGATGTTTCAATGATGGTTTGGTTCCTCTAGTTTTTAAGTTAGTCACTTTTTATTTAAACCAAGGCATTATGAGGCATCAAAAGTAATTTGAAATATATAACATCAAGACTTTCAAATGATAAGGGTTGATATTTGGCTCGCGAGGCTAAAATGTTAACAACTTTTATGCCTTTGATGGGAAGTATGCTTGTTATGCTTGAGAACCCAAACACTTTCATGACTTCTTGGACTCATGAAATAATGACAAATTTGAACCTTGAATGCAAGTAACCTCTGACTGAAAGGATGGCACCTAGTAAAAAATGAAAGGAAACACACACAAAATACGTAGACCAACCTAAATCAAGGTTAACTAACCTAAGGAAAATTGAAAATAATAAAAATAGAAGGGACGAAAACTACTACTTGTGTTAACCACTTATTGAGATTAAAAAAAACCTAGAAAAACTAACCTGAAAAAAGATGCTTTCCTCTAGGATCAAATGGAAAACTAGATTTTCCATTATGGAACCTTGACATAAGATTTGAATCTCTTGATAAATATATTTTATAGATAAGATAAATTAGATATTCATGTCTCCTTGATGATGTATTTGGGATCCCAACTTTCATTTTGAATTTCATGTATTGAGGGTATGAACCTAAGACCTAATCATCCTACTCCCAAATCCTTTTATTTTTTAAAAAAATCTACCAATTCTTATTCATTAATTGGTTGCCAATGATTTGATGTATCTTTAATTGTACCTTCATTATACTCCTTATGAACAAGTGACGTTTCAAGGTATTCATGATTGACATCTTGTATTTCTCTAAGCATTTTAGATGACAAAACCTCTTGATTTGATTTGTGCTCAGGAGTAATGATTTGAGGTATTAGATCAGTAAACACTTATCCATCCATCTCATCTTCATGCACTTGCTCTTATTGTGAGATAACTTGAGAAACTAATTAGTATTTAAGATATACAATAATAAGTGTAAGACCTTGAATAGATTGATATTATTTTCAAATATACATATATTGATACCAAAATCCTCATCATTACTTTGATGTTTATCCTCCTTGGTTGGGTTGCACTCACCAATGGTAAATTTTATAAGTTATTAAGAAGCATGTTGATGTGGGAAAGATGGTATATGATCAGTATGATCTTTAAAAATGACCTTTTGTGACACATATAAAACTTATTCTTCATGGATCTCATATTCTACTTGTACTTGTTCATGTAACTCATTTTTTATGGCACTATGGAATAACAAACCATGTTTGTTTCTACTAAGAGGTATCCCAAGAACCATTTCCTCCTCAATATCATCCAAATCATCATCATTAGCTACAATTTTAGTCTAAATTTAAATTTTTTCCTCTTCAATAATGGTTTTGCTCTACATAAGTGGCATAGATGATCCTTGGAGTGACTCCAAGAGAGATGAAATATTTACCTCATTCCTTTCATCTAGATGGTTATAATTAATAATCACAACTTCCTCCTTATTTTTCATATAACTTTGGATGGATTTACATGAGGGAAAGGACTTATATTCTTGAGGAGGTAGTGTCGGGGATTGAGTATAGTTGGGTTTTCTTAATTTCATGACTTGACTCCAAAATGGGAACTTGGGCTTATGATTTTATTGCATAGTGTGCATTGTGGCTTGATGAGTGAAAGGAGGTATGTGAAAGGTATGTGAGGTACTTTTTTTAGACAATAAAAGTATCTATTAAGTTTAAAACTAGGTCAATATGATTGAATTAATTTTGTAATATCCATTAAATCCTTTCTAACAAGATCAACTTGATTAAATTATTAGGTTTAATCACCTAAAATTTGTATTTGATGCCAAGAGTGTTGCTTAAGATAGACTATTCCTAGATTATCCCTAAACCTATCTTAGATCCTTTATCACACTTGTCTAAATATTGTGTGGACCACAAACATATTTCATCAACCCAAACATAGTCCCAAGATAGCATTCCTATATCCCAACCCAGTATGCACAGTATTTTTTCAATTCAAAATTAGTGCCACACTAAGGACATTTTAGCCACATGGCGCTAGTGTCCCTTACCCTAACTCTCTCAAATAGATAAATTTTCAAATGTGTGTACCTCTTAAGGTTAGCCTATGTGAATTTTATTATCTAATAATCTATAGATATCTATAAATATAAGACTATTTGACCTTTATAGACTAGATGGAAAATAGATGCAAAATTCTATGTAAATAAGAAATAAGTTGAGGAAAAGTATGGTGTTTGATCCCTATTCTACCTTACTTCTACATACTACCATCTAAAACTGACCTAATCCTACATTTTAAATATTTAAAATCTCAAACATAGTCCCAAGATAGCATTACTATGTCCCAACCCAGTATGCACAGTATTTTTTCAATTCAAAATTAGTGCCACACTAAGGACATTTTAGCCACATGGCGCTAGTGTCCCTTACCCTAACTCTCACAGGTGTAGGTGCTTCCACAAAATATGAATAGTCCTACAAAGAGGACACTAGCACCACATTGAGGACATTATAGTAGTATGGTGTTACTATCTAGGTGGGGTACTAATATCCAATGAATAATTAAGTCTTGGGACCCTATTAACGACATTCAAATCTATCCAGAACCTAGATCATCTTTGACATTCAATTTTTTGATAAGTATCTATTTATGCATATTTATTATTATTTTTAGAAAGTCATAAGAAGTCAAAATACATAAACAAATAAATGGTTATTATTAAATTTTTTTTTTACTAATTTGGACATCTCGACCTTTTAATCTAATTAGGATTTACACTTTTAAGACCCTAAAATGTTAAATCATTTAGTGAACCTGACTTACTTCAAATATTGTTTCAAGCCCTAATTTGCATTAACCTAAATTTTTATGCAATAAATTAGGGCTTCATACTTCTATTTTTTTAAATTTTTTTAGATAAACTATCTAATTAAAATAAATTTCATATTAGGTTTCAATTTGTTTGAATATAATTTAAATTATTACAAATAAAACCTATATTCAATAAACCCTACCCTGAGATGATCATAGGGTTTGTATCCTCTTTTTCCTATTTTATTTATCTACAATTAATTTTTAAAAATTCATATATTCTATTTTATTATCTCTATTCTAATTTGTTTACTATATGTCATCTATAAAAGATATCTCTCTTCCATTAAGAATAACTTCTAGACTAGGTGGTCATCCTATAGAGCATATTTAGACTCTTGCTATCAAAGCCTATAACATGGACAAAGAACCTGATACAAATATAATTATGAATCCTTGACACCCTGATTATGTGGATTTCAATGAAAATGCATCTGAAGATGAATAATATAACCAAAAGAAATATGAGGTACACATTGAGAATAGAGACACTCTTCTTCCACTTAACAATAATGATGTAATTATGAATAAATATGAGGTATTATAGGTCTTCATAAATATAATTTTAAAATAACCCTTTGATCATGCATATATTCTACTAGTCATATTATAAATCAAGAACAAAACAAATAATGGTCAATCTATAACCCACTAGTTAATAATGTTGTTACACATGTAATGGGATACTCATAACTAACTTAGATATCACAAACTAAGATTTTTATTCAAACATTAGTGATAGATACACCAGTTATGGCTAGTTCTCCACTCTAGATTTAAAATCCATTATGTATGAGATTCATACTCTATATTCTAAGGTGATATATCAAAGTGTGTGTAAGTGAATGTTAGAATCCAAGGCATATGATGGCCTAGTGGCTCATTTTCCCTCTAGTATTTTGTCACCCAAGATTGCATTATATGATGGCAAGGGTAACCTAGATCATCATCTTAGAGCTTTTCCCATAGCATGCTTGGACTATGTGTCCAAAAATTGGATCCTTACAAGTTTATTTACATGTATTCTCAAAGATTATGCCCTATAATGGTTCCATGATTTACCAAATCAATCTATCACAACAGTCAATCCTTTAGCCAACATGTTTTTACCATATTTATCTATCAATATTAGTGATAAGATATAATATGCAAAAGTGGCATAGTTAAAGGAAAAATCAAATGAGTTTATCACAAATTATATCTTATGATACAAGACAATATTAGACAAATGGGCTATCCCCATGGTAGAAAGAGAGATTTAGGACATATTCAAATAAATTCTCTTATGAACATTGGATGAAGTTATCTAATTTAAGAATTTTCCTACATTGACCAATTTATACCACATAGTCAAGGAAAGAGAGGTTAAATCTTATCAATTGGAAAACTCAAGTAAACAAATGGATTAGAGTAAAATATTAGGAGTTAAAACAAACCTCCATATATGTTAAGGTCTATAGAGAACAAAAGTGATCAAAAGGCCAAAGTCAATGCAGCTTTTGAGCCATCTCCTAGATTGGTTTTATCCACTCCTTAGTATAGAGTCTTCACTAATCTTCTAGACTCACCAACATAGGTTCTACCAAAAAAATTACAATGTAATGTCACATCTCTCCATTTCATTAAATAGGTTGATATGACATGGCCTCCTCCAAATCACTATGATTCAAATATATTCTATTAGTATCATAAGGCACTAGGCCACATGAAAAATATATACATTAGCCTAAATCATAAGATATAATATTTGATTGAGCCTACTATTATTAATGTGGGCACATCTATAGAGGCACCAAAACAACAAGAAACAAAGGCTAAGTAACTAGAGACATATTTAGATATATTCCCAAAGCATATAGTAAATGAGGTAGGGGCACATCATATGTTCACTATACATACCAAGAACATCCACCACTATATTATTATCACATAGTTACAGAAGAGACACATCCATTACATAACATTATTAGCATGTATCACACCATAGTGCCACCTAGGTGAATTATCACATTTTTAGAGTAGGAGATTGTGCATGATTACATATATTTACATGTGCTATTAATATGAGTATATATATGCCACCATCATATTCAGAGTATTATAATTGATAGTGGGTCAAGCATAATCATGTACACTATGATACTCTTACAATAGCTGGGTTATATAGAGTAGGATATATTCTCAAAGATACAACTAATAGTTATTTTTGTGACCATGTTCAAAGATCCATCAAGCAGATTATGCTTCCATTATATGTTGGACCAACACACATAGCCACTCAGTTCATAATAGTAACTAGTGTAGTTGTATTTGATATATTATTGGATAGGCCATGGTTACATCATCTTTGAGCCAACCCATTTTTATTAAATTGATTACTAAAATTTATACATGATAATTAGGTGGTTAAGGTTGAGAGTGTCTCATATTAGTATTTTATTCCCATCCCATAGGAAATTATATGATAGCTTTTAGCTATAGTTCCATCATAGACGCCAGTTATAGTTCTAGTCAAACACTAGTTATAATTATAGAACCGTTACTATATATTACATGGCTATCAATTATTGTCAAGAATATAGATCCTATGTATACATCACAGATTTCATCCGAGTCATTAGTGTAGGCCATGTCTATTCTTATGGTATCTACATGTATGGATACTCTCTGATGGATACCATTACTAGAGAGACCCCTACATCAATGATATTTCATAGATTTTAGAGGACCTTCCTCTACTCAATTTATGCTAAGATCAATTTTATTAGGTTATATAGGTTCTTTTCACAAGGAAATTATATCACATACAACTTGTTCTTCCATATGGGTTCTTAAGACCCCTATAGATCACATGGCATCATAGTTAGTGCCACAAATTCATAACATCACTACACAAATAGATTCAAATAGATTACAAGACACAAAAAATTATGGGATCATTGTTTACCTTTAAAACCACATGCATGATTGTATTTCACATATTCAAAATATGACATGGTGATAGTGAATCTCCCATGAGACTCATTGGTCATTATGGTTCTTACTCTTATAAATAATTCCTTCTCTCTCTCATTACTTTTACATAGTTTATTTTAATTTGATTGTACATAGATTATATTTAGAAAACAAAAAAATAATATAACATGTCAAAATATAAAATAAAATAAAATAATACTCAAAAATATAAAATTTATAGATTTTAAGCATTGTTATGTCTACATTTATTCCACTTCTAGATATTACATATTATTAGTTATCTTATATTAGTTAGTTTTATCATACATAGTTGATTCACTTATTTTTTTAAAGTGATTTAAAATTACATACAAGAATCCAATCCACTACAATAATCCAAAATTTCTATCATCTACCCATTGGGGGCATATACACTAGTCCAAGATTATTCATTTGATACATCCACCCACTTAGGGGAATATCCTACATAGCTTCTACTACCAAGTTCTATGCTTACATTGTATACATTCCAATTTAAGCATTGATACATCTTGATATTGATTATTGCTACTCATTACTCTTTATTTTTTAGTATCAATAATTAGACTCAACATATGTACATCCTAACATTTACATAGGTTTGTACTACATAGTTATACATGCTTTCATTTCTAGATTTCTTAGATTAGACTTGATTGTATTTTGTATGGTTCTTACATTTATAGGGAATTTGAATATGTCATTACTCTTTGGATATACACCAATTCTATGTTTGTATACCTTGGACATGTGCCCATGTCACTTTTATGTACTTTCTTAATTTTATATTTAGACATTTAAACATTTCCTTATATGTGAATCTAATCCAAATGCTTGTGTATGTGGACATTTAAACATGTCCTTGTATGTATTACATTCTCATATTTAGTGTCATGTACCCATGTCCATTGTATTTTTTCCTCTTGGCCTACTTTGTGTTCATAATGTGTTTGTATTTATGATTCCTTATATGATTCTTGATCATGACACTTGTCTTTTGTTACAGACACTAGTTTGTGATGCCATGAGGGACCTCATGCATCTAGCCTTCTATTTAAGTGTTGTGATGGACATAATAACCCATACCCATAGGAAAATACTTATATTTACTAATATACACATTGATTACATCTATCTTTACACCCTTATGCAATGCTAGATTACAACATACATATTTCATCACCTACATCTGCTTAGATTCTTTCACATTCTGATGTTATGTTTATATATTGTATTGGAATAATGCTCTAACTAACACATTTTATAGAAATAAATATATTAAGGATAGTTATTACATAGGTTACAAAACTACCCTCAAAAGAGGGGGAATTCACAAGGGTTTGTCATAGAGATCAGGCTCTTAATTTTATATTCATAGATTATTTTTTAGCACATATGCTCAGTTCTAAAAATCAGACACAAGAAAAAATAGGGACTCAAACAATATTTTAGATTACCCATATTTCAAAATATATATACATTAAAACCCATATTGGGATACTATCACCATAGGTCACTACTTTCCAATATCCCAAACTTCAAGGTAGTCTAGATTATCCAAAATAGTACATCAACAACAATACAAATTTGTATAGATATAGTCACATGTTTGGAAATTATGTTCAAATTTTCTCTAATACATTCATTTCAGATCATATTCATACTAGTCACTTAGATTTAGGGGAATCATGCATGGTATGATCACTCCCACATTCAGTTTAGTTAGATAGATAAAGTATCACATACTCAAATTATAATCAATATACTTAGATATTAGATTGGGGGCATGTGTGCAACACATAATTTCCTTATTATTAGTTACACATAGGTTGATCAGATGGAATGGAAAAATCTATGTCATTATCTACATTTTATGTTCTTTATATCATATTCTAGGTTGTCACCAATTTCATGACCTAATCCATCTATAATGGTTAGCATTATCTAGTGGCCCAGATCTGGTTAATGTACCCCATTGGCCATATAGCCAAAATACATAGTTAGATAGTCTTAGGAATTTTTAGATTATAGTTTCATATGCATCTACTTCACATGGGTGGGAAATGATGAAGTCATATCCTACTTGAGTTCTTGATCCACCCACATGAGAGGGTTAGACACACTTACATTCTTATCCAAGCTATTCATAAATCATGATCTATTGAGCTGGGGTGGGCAATGATGGAGTCAAAACTATATTGAATTCTTGAGCCACAAAAATATGAGGATTGATCAATTGATCATCTCAGTCCAATCTATTCAATGATTTTATCACTACATACACTAACACACATAGGCTATTGGTAGGTTCATGTATTGCTTCATGTACCAAATGAGGTGTACTCATTCCATTCCTCTCTATTTACTCAGTTACATTATTCAACATAGTATTTTGTTTTTTATAATCTCTTAAGGACTAATTTTTGTATGTTTCATTATAGGACATTACTTTAGATCATGTTCACATATGTAGACCCAGATTCACATACTTATTTTTAGATACACAAGCTTCAATTCTGAGGTAAGACTAAATATGCTTCTTTTTCCTTTACACTAGTCATTTCACTTTATTTAATTTATAGCATAGGAGTGTGGGGTAAATGTAACCACTTAAAAGTGATATTTGGATTCTAAGAGTGTTTCTTGAGATATCATATTCCTAGTTTATCTTTACACCTATCCTATATCCTTTATCACAATTTTTTAGCCATTATGTAGAATAAAAACATCTTATATCAACCCAAACATAGTCCTATGATAGCATTCCAAAATCCCAACCTAGTGTTCCCAATAGTTTTCTAAGTGGACATTAGTGCTATAGTAACTACACTACAACAACATGGCACTAGTGTCCCCAACTGGGCAGTAGTGTCCCTTTCCCTAACTATCGTGAATGGATATATTTTCAAATGTGTGCCATTATTAACATTTTTATAAGTAAATTTTATTATTTGAGAAAGAAATATATATCTATAAATATAATACTATTTTACCTATATAGACTAGATTCAAAAGTCTATCCAAATAAAAAACATGTTGATAAAAATTAAGGTATTTATTCCCTATTCTACCCTAATTCTGTATAATACCATATACAATTGCCCTAATCACAAATTTCAAATATTATAAAGATCAAGAAAACTCAAGGAATTAAATACCACTCTTATTCTATCATTCACTTGCACTTTCACCAAGCACTAAGTGGGAGAAATACATTAGGCTTGATACCTCCTCATAGTATTGGTATTTAGGCAACTCTCTTCATTACAGGGTGTTAAGGATGTTTAGCTTATCCTAATAAAAAAAAAACATTTTTATTCAATGTAATACTTGCAAGGATGATTAGGGTTTTCACACTAAATAAAGTTTTGTAGTCACAATATAGAGTTTAATTTTCTATGCATGCAAGAATAGGACCCAGAACATAGGCACATGTACTCCCAAAAAATAGGAATAGTCCTATAAGGAGGACACTGACACCACTTTGAGTACACTATAATAGTATGGCACTATATAGGTGGGCACAACTATCCAGTGATTGATCATATCTAAGGACCCTATTGACAACACTTAGATTTATCCAGAACCTAGTTTTCAAAACCCAAATCATTCACGATAGTCACTTTCCATATACAAATTTATTTATGCACATTTATTACTATTTTTAAAAAGTTAAAAAAAATAAAAATCCATAAAAAATTGGTGGTTATTTATTGCATATTATTTAACTAATTTAAACATCTCATCACTTTTATCTAACTTAGTATTTACACTTGCAAAAACCTAAAAGGTTAAATTAGTAGGTAAATGAAGAAAAATGATGTTTGTGTAGTAAGGGGAAATTTGGAAATGGAAATTGATTAAAGAAATGGATAAATGATATTTAATTGATTATGGAGTTAGATAAAGTGACTTTTAGTGGGTTTATGCAATGGTATAGAGACTAAAAATATTGAAAGGCACCAAAGGTCTACCCACCCTTTTCCTAGTGCACCATTTAAGGCACACACTTAGATTAAAAATTGATAGATTCATATAAGAGAGAAAGTGTTAATAAATTATAAAGTTAAAAAATATTATGTGTATACATTATGCACCCAACTCACTATTTAGAAATAAATTAGGGAATGAACTCAATTCTAGGGATGAAAGAATATATTGAGTGGAGGATGAAAGTTAAGATACAAGGTATAACAATTGTTGGATTAAGATAGGGAAAATTATAGTGATAGATAATGACAATAACTAAACACCTACTTACTCTATATAGAGTCTCAACCTATTTGAAATATATAACTACTTAATGGAACTACACTATAACTACAACTAATATCTATATAGAGGAGGTCTCACCACATCACATCTACGTAGATGGGGAGGGGGAAGGGGATCAGTATATATAGGGACACACACACACACACACACACACACACACACACACACACACACATATATATATATATAAAATCATCACATATATAAATGGGATATAGGGGATGACAT
>JARHVA010005233.1:1167500-1190000 GCA_037957365.1 Torreya grandis | reverse complement strand
TTTTAGCCCTTTTTACCCCTTAACACTTAATGACTGATGGTTAGGGTCCACCTCCCTAACCAAAACCATGCAAACCATCCACTTTGATTTTTTAATTATAGCTTGTCTAAATCCTATTATGAGCCTTTACATGGATAATTTATAATTATATAGCATATTTGAACCTTAAATTCCACCTCTTCCTTATGCCTATAATAAGAAAGGAGTTGGGAGGTGAAAATCATCTACAATTATCATCAAGAGATTGTGTATATAAGAGTTTTTTTCTTAAAGGTCAATCACCATCAATAATCTAGTAATATAGCAATCATATAAGAGAGTCAATTTGAAACCACCTCTCTATCAAGCCTTTAGGTACTTTTATGCTATTATAATTAATCTATATTCCACCAAGAGGCTAACTACCTCAACCATCCACCTAATTGACTTCTAGTAAAATAAGTATTTGATTCTCAACATTCATTTACTTTATTTCTATTTTGCAATCAACCCATACCTTATCCACCTCTCAAAATTCATCTTTTAAAGCTCATCAATCAGCCAAAATTACCAACCAAGATCTTCACATAGTAATTACCGATGGTTGACTCAATCGTCAATGGTCTACCTAACCATCAATAGTCATGTTGACCACTGAGGATCACCTTAACCACTGATGGTCATCCCAACCATCTATGGTCATTTTGGCACCAAAAATAAAAAGACTACTTTCACCTACCTACACCCAATCAAGCCTAATATTTTATGTTCCTACTTGTTCATAGAACCCTTTCTAATTTTTTGAAGCATACCCTAACCCTCTAGCACTAGTATTAAGTAGTTTATTACTAATCCAATCATTTCTACTCTATTTTTTATGTAAGATTTCTTCTTTTCTATTTATAAACTTAATAGTTTAAAATGTGTGGATTGATAGCCCCTAATCAAGCTCTCACTTTTGGGATCTAGCTATCACTAGGAAATCCACTCAACTATTTGTCTAACAAATAAGTTTGCTTTAGTGATTTATTATATGAATGTCATCCTCACAAGACAAAGAGTAACATTTCACAATCTCTTGATTTAACATGTGCACTATCAATCAAGTTTTTCAATCATACTTGTACTTAGTTTATTCTATTCCTCCTTTCCATAATAAGCAATAAATTCACTAAAACATTCTTGTATGCCCATTAAGACCTGTGTCTCTACTTGGGTTATTATTTTCTTGCATTCTCTCTGTATTGTTTACTCATTAACCAAATCAAAAGTTTCTTTTGGGCTTACAATTAAGTGAATACATTGGTTTCTTGAAAGTTTAGTTTGCATAGCTTAACTTAAAGGTAAATTAATATATTATAGCTTCATTCCTTATTGCACATACCTAAACCAAATCACTCTCATCAATTAAACACCAAATAAACTTGAGACAAGGCCTAACTAGGATTTCATCACCTAGTAGTAACCTTACCCTTTCCTAGTGATCCTACTTGGAGGTCATTACCAAGAGGAGGACTAACTCAACTCTTTAGTCAATTATAATCTCTAGACATCAATATATTTTGGATAATCACATGACACCCTTATCATTATTATTTGTGAAGTGAGTGGCTAGGCCCCAATACTAGGCCATATATTGATTACAATACAAATTCTTTTTTAGTGCCTAAACACAAATTGAAACCAACCTTAGACTTATTCTTTATTACCCACTCTACATACCAACTTATATCACACAACTTCTTAAGGCATAAGCCAAAAGTGAGATTAATTAAAATTATAGGACTTAATGTATCTCTTAGAGTGTGATTGGATTTGTTTGATCTTCTCTTGCCTTATCTTTTATTGAGTAGTGAGGTTGTTTATGCTTTTTATCTCCCCTATCTTACATGCTTCTTAGTCACTAGTATCAAAGAGACCTTGCAGAGCAAAACTATTATGAACTCAACCTACCTCTTCTACCTCTTCATCCATGGACTAAATTTCAAAGCCAATAGACTCCCCTCACCCCTAAAATATTCCTAATTTCCCTAGATAGGCTCTTAAAGGAGATGTGGATTTTGATACTTTCCTAGACAATAATCCCATATCCTTTTAACATTATCTTATAACCACATATTACCATATCTCGACTTCAACTCCATCCATAGATCCACCTTATGGCATGCCCCCCAATCTCATGGGTAGTACCTCCATTTCCATGATCACTACCCAACCATTAACTACACAAGTTTTCTCATCAACTAATAACCCAATCTCATGTGGTTGTCCTAAAAGTAATTCCTCCACCTTCTATTAATCAATCCAATCCCTTTACTTCTTTAAATAAAAACCCAAGGAACCAAACCTAGAATAACCAAAAGTATTTCACTCCACTTATAGAATCGTATACTTAATTTTTGGATAAGTTATTGAAAGACAATATTATTTAACTTCTTCCTATCAAGTCACCCCAAAAATTTAAATCCTCTCATCCCACACCTAGTTGGTACAATACTAATGATCTATGTGCCTTTCATATAGTAATAAGACATGATGTTAGTAGATGCAACACTTTCAAGAGCCTTTTCCCATCCCTAATTATAAGGGGGAGCTTAAATTGGATAACCACAATTCACCATCAAACTAAGACCTTAATATATTCAAGTAACCCTTCCAAAACCATACTCTTACCAAGAATGAGAGTAACAATATTAATTGATCTTATGATACCCATACAATTAACATGGTCCTTGACATACTCATTGACAAAAAGTCTATTGACCAACCCATTTCTCTCTCACCCCCTCCACTTACTGAGGGAATGAAGTTACCCTAATTTTATTCAAATAACCAAACTAAAGAAACACCATCTTCTCCCCCTCCACTTATTGAGGTAGTGGAACCACTAGCCTCCATTTTAATTGATGTACTAGAATAACTAACCATCATCACCTCAAATTCACTTTTAATTACTAAGAAAACTAATTTCCCTTTAGAGAGCATTCTTGAGGAGAAAATCCCCATGTCTTCTCCTCCCATAGAGGAACCATCTATTTCATCCCTACATCCTTTGATTGAGGAAAAGGATGTGGTTATTATCCCTATGTCTCCACCTAAGGGCTTATCTTTTAGGTATATCATTTAGGGAGTTAAGACAACCTATAAACCATTCTCTAGGCTAGTGAAGAAGTTGGATTTTATCTCCAACTTGAACATGTATCAAGCCACCTTTTGGTACTAATTAGTCCTTCCTTATATTACCCAACTGAAACCCCCAACCCTTTTTTAGTCAGATCAACCTACTATTTCCATATACCAACCTCTTACCATATCTACCTAAAAAAATAAGCCCCCTAACAAACCAATTAAAATAGCCACCAAACCAACCAAACCTCAACCACTTAAGCTAACCAAGACCCAAGTAGCCAAGCCCTCTCTTATCATCCCAAATACTTCTACCAAGAATCTTGGTATCCTCATTACACCAAGCCTTAGTCACTCATCTATGAAAGTGGACCTAACCCCATCAATCCCACTAACCAAATGTTAGACCAAAGCAATACAAGATGAAAAATCACACAAAGGCCATAAGGCCTAAATTTTTCCTCCCTCAACTTTATCCTCCATCTTTGGGCCTCATCCCTCTACCTTGAATAAGAGACCCATCCTCTCTACCAAAACCCTACCACCTATCTTAGGCACACCTTCAAAGATACTTTCTGACACACCTCTCCTCACCATACTAATAGTACCTAGAATACCTATCTTGTAATCTTCTACCTCTATATTATCCACCTCTTGGACTAATTCATAGTCATTAACTAATTATACTACCTTACCCAAAGAACCTACTACCAAACCTATCTCCAATTAACCTTCTACCCCAACCACCAAAGTTAAAATAGCTACACATTTACCACCTTCAATAAAGTCATACTTAGCCATCCTCCATAGGTTATTTCACACATTTTTTTTATCGTTACCTCCCATCAAAACATTTGACCCTCTATATTCAAAGCCTACTTGCTACAATGATCACATAGTCTATACTTATTATAGGACACTAAGCCATGACACAAATAAATACAAGGATCTCCAAACTATTATTTACCATATTTATGATGAAGATTATCTAATAATAGAAGAACCTCCTATGGATCTTATACTAATTCAAATACAAACCATACCTACCCAGCACTTGCCTACTCCTCCATTCTCATGTCAGAGTGAAGACACAACTAACTAATCTTCTAGCTCAACCTCTCCTTCTATCCATACTATCAACATGGTCACTAGATCATAACAAAAATATAAAGGGAAGGCTCAAGTGTCCATTCCTTAGACATACCAGTCTTCAAACTCCTAACCAACCATCACCCAATTGTCTTCATATTTGACCAAACCCAAGGTGTCTTCCAATCTAACCCCTCAAAATCCATTAGGAGAGTAGTATTCAAACAAATTCATTAAATCTTGATAAATATGAGCTTGTATGAGTTAATATCTACCTCTCCCCACCATTTCCAATTGTTAATATAGGATTTGAAATCCATTTAGGTCCATCTGAAGGATCCCCAACCTCTAGCTACCTTCAAATTTCCAAGCTTATTACCTTAAAGGATTTGAAAATACCCTCCATCCATACCAAAGACCTGAATCTTCCTCTCTTTATCACTACCTACATTAACTAGTCCCACATCAAATGCATCATTATTGATGGGGGAGATATCTTAAACATCATCTCCTCTCGTGCCTATAACTAACTCAACTTTCTAGACAATGTTATGTCTAAATCCTTATCCATCTTTTGCTCCTTCAATGATACTATGGCCACTACCATGGTAACTATCATATTTCATATCTATTTAATATCCCACACACTCACCAAGCTATTTTATGTTATATAAGGTGAATTATAATACAATGTTTTGTTGGTAAGACCTTGGATTCACTCCATGGGTTGTGTTCCCTCTACCTTCCATTGTTTCATTAATTTTGAGCATAAAGGCCAATTAATCACTATCCAAGCTAACCCAAGTCCTTTCTCAACATACAATATGACCTACCACCCAAAATATGTCATCATAATTCCATCTGACACACCCTCAATATCTAAAACTCAACCTTTAACTACCAAAGTGGATATCATATCCCCTTTAACCAATGAGGCATCAACTAATTCTTTTATACCTTCATAGAAAATCCCTACCATATACCCTTTAGAATCCACACTGCATCATATTTCACTAGGGGAATATCACCTTTTATAACTTGATGCTCTCCCTACTCCTCATGAGTACAAAAAACTTACAAACTAGCCAGGATATGTCCCTAATGTCAGAATTATCATCCCCTTTATACCTCCTAACTTTTAGACCTATTTTGTCTATGGGGGTCTCACCAAATCCCTCAGTGCTCCTACCACCTATCTACACCCTCAAATTCTAAGTTGTATATCATTATCCATAGGCTTACCTAGCAAACTTATACCAAAAATATTCTCCCATCATTTTCAATGTCAAAGAGACCCAACCTGACCTTTGGTACTAGTAAACCTTTGACTATTTGAACCTTAGAATTGTTCCCTCTATACTTTCATGAAATTCTCAAAGAGAATTTTTTTATAGTACCTCTCATTATATCATTATGAGGGGATACTTTATAAACATGGTTTTTATATCGTCCTCTTTTATTACCTGCACAGTCATGAAATCTCTCATGCTATCAAAGAAATTCATGATGATATTTATGGGGGACATTTTATAAACCTTGATATAGCTAAGACCATCCTTCATCTTAGCTATTACTAGCCTACCCTTAACTAATATTTTTGTGATTAGGTCAAAAAACGTTTTAAATGTTAAAAACATGCTAATTTGCATCATGCACCTAGACATCACCTTCAATATGCTTATAATTTCTATCTTTTTTCATAATGGGGTCTATATTTCATCTAGGAAATTAATCCCCATTCCTCTCAATGACACCATTTGATTTTCACTGTAATAGAGTACTTTACCAAGTGGGTAGAGGCTATCCCTATAGTCTCAACTAAAGTAGAAAATATTATTGACTTTATCAACCATCACATTATCTTTTGCTTCGATGTTCCTCATAAGATTATCACTGATAATGCTAAATCCTTTAATAATAATCAAGTCTAGGGTATATGTGGCTCATTCGTCATTAATTTAAGCTTCTCCTCACCATTTTTTCCTCAAGCTAATAGATAAACAAAATCCTCTAAAAAAACTCTTAATAACATATTAACTAAAATGGTTAATGAATCAGGTCAAGATTGGCATCTTCACATCCCCTTCACCTTGTGGGAATATCATACAAATATTAGAACCCCTATAGGCACTACCCCTTTTTATCTTGTATTTGGAGTGGAGGTTATTTTGCCTCTTAAAGTCTAAATCCCCTCTTTTCTCATATGTTTATAGGAGATTATTTTCAAGATTAATTATCATCAAGACCATTTATCCTAACTTGAGATATTTGATGAGCATCACCAAGCAACCCTCATCCATATTCATTTCTACCAAGAACATATCAAATGTGCTTATAAAAATCAGATTAAAGTGCAATAATCCAATATCAAAGACCTCATCCCAAAGTAAAATCAACATGTCACTAATATGGAAAAAATCAAGTGGGACAAGTTCACTTTCAATTGGCTTGGATGTTATATCATAACCCATAAGTATGGATCAAGGGCTTACTATTTTTATTCACCAATGGACACCCAAAGCTTGATACCCTCAATGCTTTGCATCTATGTCCATTCTTTTATTAAGAAAGATCAATTCCACATTTTGTTTCACTTAAGCTCATCCCTTGTTATCTACCCACATTCATCCCCCTTTTTTAGGGATAATCAATTAACAATGAATCATTTGATTATCTGGTACTAGTATATCTTAATCTTAAAGATTGGGTACCATGGATATACCCATGGCATGGTTCTCATGGTTTTTTCCTCCCCTTTTTTGGATGGATCCCCCATGATCGTTGTCACCTACACCTCTTTACACCTAATCAACCTTCTTATGAGTTTATTTTTTCCTTCATAACGGTGAACCATTAAGCCAGCCTAAACAAGTTTATGTCAAATAAAATTAAAGAAAAATAACAAAATTCCTATCATTAGAAATCATGGGTCATTCCTAGAATTTATAGTCTACTCCTTTAAAGGATAATTATTGTAAATTTATTAGAATTTGCCAAAATGTAAGGTGTAATACTCCTTCAAAGGATAGCTATAAAAAATGCATTAAGCAAACCACATAAACTTAGACCACTCCCTCAAATGATAGTTGAGTAGGCATTTGTCAAAATCATAGCAATTTATTTGAAACTTCCCATATCAATTAGCTTTCCACATAGAATAATTATCAAAAGACCCATTATCATATTCAAAACAAAAGAAAAATAATCTTGGAAGCCATAATCAGCTCTCAAGAAACACAATAAGGTGGAAACCATAATCGGCTTCCATAAGTAGACTTATTGCATCGATAGTCTACATAGCTTGGCATAGTCTTATTTATACTGACTCTCTAGACACCTATAAAAGAGGTAGGCTAGTCTCACGAGAAGGTTCTATATTCACCCATCCCCCTATTTATGAGGGATTTTGGAGATTACTTGACATTATATGATCAAGACACCTTTTTACCCAACTAACGAATGCTAATGTGAATCATTCAAATGGATTATAATCATTAAGTCAATCCAACTTTAGTTTTGTTTTATTCCTTATCAATGAGGAAGCATCATGTCCTCTTCTTACCCTATCATGACTAGTTGATATTTTCATTATATTGTCTGCCTCTAGATTATATTCTCTATTCTCCCATCTAGTGTTGTTAACTAAACTATCTCAGGAATTTTATCATAAACATTAACAATAAAGAATCATAACATAACCATAATGACAAGCATAACCATGACCAACATCATAAAGCAATCACATTCAAATAATTGACCATTTCTCCACCACATGTCTAATGTATACTAATGTAGTATAAACACATTGACATTTAGCATGCCATACACATAGTAATAAATCCAAACCATCTTTTTTAGCCTAGAAACATGCACACATAATATTTACATCAAAGAAGAGTACTAATCAATTAGACAACCAAAATGTAGGATGAATCCATCTCTTCAAGAAATAGTCAAAATGGAATTACAAAAAAATTTGACTACTAGATTTATATATCCCATCTCTGACAGTGAATAGGTGTCACCTTTGGTAATTATACCAAATAAAATTAGAGAATGAAATGTATGCATATATTATAGGGATCTCAACATAACAACTAGGAATGATCATTTTCCTCTACTCTTCATTGACCAAGTATTGGACACAGTAGTAGGGAATAAATATTTTACCTTTCTAGATGGCTTCAGTGGTTACAACCAGATTAGAATTTCTCTTGAGGATGAAGAAAATAACACCTTTACTTTTCCTTGGGGTGATTATATTTTATTACCTTTTGGGATGTGTAACACTCTTGCAACATTCCATAGGGTTGTCCTAAGTATCTTTGCAGATATGACCAATGAATGTGTAGAAATCTATATGGATGACTTCACTGTCTATGGAGAGACATTTATTGAATGCTTAAAAAACATATAAAAAGTGATAAAACACTATTAATATCACAATTTATCTCTCATCCATAATAAATTATACATTTTTATGACATAAGGTATTGTCTTAGGCCACCACATATCTGTTGAAAGAGTTAATGTTGACCCTAAAAAAATTAGTATCATCGAAAACCTTCTTATTCTTATAAAATAAAAAGATGTTAAGATTTTTTAGGACATCCTAGTTACTAAAAGAGATTCATCAACAATTTTAGTAAAGTAGAATCACCATTGTTCACCCTTCTGACTAAATATGCTAAATTTCTCTAAACTCCTACTTGTGATAAAACCTTCAAATAATTGAAGGAATTGTTGAGCAACACCCCTATTCTACATGGTCCTAATTGGAAGCTTCCCTTCCAAATTCACATAGATTATTTTGATACTACCCTTAGAGCTGTGCTCAGCCAAAAACAATAAGTACTCAATTATGCCATCTATTTTGTAAGCAAAAATCTATAGGCAATAAAATTAAATTACATAGTTACTAAAAAAGAATTCTTGGTATTAGTTTATACTATCAACAGGATACATCACTGAATCATAGGGTATCAGGTCTTTATTCATATAGAACATGTAGCCATTTATTACCTTATAAATAAACAAACTATTTTAGCTAGAGTGATAAGATGGTTTCTTTTATTACAAGAATTCAATATCACCGTTGTAGATAAGTCTGATTAGGATAATGTGGTGGATGAATTTTTATCATGCCTGTAAACTACTAAAGAGGATACCATAGTGGATGAATCATTTCTAGATGAGTACCTATTCTATCTCACCCTTACCACACATTGGTATGCTAATATTGAAAAATACCTTGTAATAGGGTTCCTTCCATAGCACTTCCTCCCCAAACAAAGGTGAGTATTGATTCATAAAAGTGCCAGATATTCATGGTTGTCTGGATTCTTTTTCTATACTGGGCTTGACTCTATCATTAGAAGATGTCTCATATAAGATGAAGTTCTACATATCTTCAAAGCATACCATGATGAACCCTATAGAGGACACTTTGTAAACAATTATACTATAATCAAAATTTTAAATAAAGGATACTATTGGCCCTCATCCCATAAAGATGAAATAAGATATACTAATCATTGTGATAGATGTTAGTATACGAGGAGACCCACACATTTAGATGAAATTCCTTTGCAACCCTAGATGGTGCTTAAACCATTTGAAAAGTGGGGCCTAGACTTTTTGGGACCTTTTGATCTAAAATTTAACAACAAAGAGTACATCCTTGTCTGTATTGAATATGTCACTAAATGGGTGGAAGTAAAGGCTCTTACACATGTCAAGGATGGGAAGGTGGTAACTTTCCTCTATGAGGAAATATTTACTAGATATGGTGTGCCACATGAAATAGTCACTAATCAGGGACCCCAATTCTCTGTTAATTTAATTACTACCTTAGTCTAGTAATATGAGATTAGGCATGAGAAATCAACTCCATATCATCCACAGTCTAATGGACATGTCAAAATCACCAATAGGGAGTTATAAAATATTTTGATAAAGACTATTAGTCTATCTCATAAGGATTGGGAAGCTAGGCTTACTGAAGCTATGTGGGCTTACTGAATTACATGGAAGAATACTACAAGATTCACTCCATATGAGTTGGTATATGAAAATAAACTTGTCTTGTCAATTGAATTTGAGCATAAGACCTTATGGATACTACTATAACTTGGGATGGATATATCTGAAGACCAAAAAGAAAGGCTTATATATTTAAATGCCTTATATGAATATAGATAATAGGCATTATAGAGCACAAATATTGTATAGCAATGGTGGATTAGATGACATGATAGGTACATTAAAACTAAGAAATTCTATATAAGAGATTGGGTCCTTTTTAACTCCAAATACAAGGACCATAAGGGTAAATTCTAGACCAAATGGCTTGGTCATTTTGAGATTGAGCATGTTTTTGACAATGGAGTATTCCAACTCCAAACCATTGATCTAGTGATATTCCATCTACTAGTCAATGTCCATAGAATCACGTTGTACAAAAAGCCACTTACTCAAGATCAATTTACTAGTCACATATGCCATGTCCTTGATAGGCATGTTTCCTCACTAGATAATGAGAGCACTATTCTACACTTAGATGAAGAAGGAGAGGACATCCTTGCCCTCCTCTAGTATGATGAATGAGATGTTCACGTATTGTTTGATAAGTCACATTTCTAGGCGACTTGGCCAGGACCTTGAATAAACATTTTACTACAAACAATAGTTAGAGTTAGAATATATATATATATATATATATATATATATATATATATATATATATATATATATTTCCAATAATGAAAACCCATTTTTGGGCATTATTGGTAGCTTTTCGGTAGAAAACCAGCCAACTAGCTATCCAAATCTATGAAAAGGGCCTAAGTAGAAAACTAACTTGCTATTTATTTAGGGGTAAAAATAAAAATAAATGAAAAAGGGAAAGTGGAAAAATATGTAGAGGGAGGGCATTCCCTCCAATCCCAACTATTCACATCAACACAAGTTTTCTTCAATTGTTATGGGCATTTGTGTAGCTACTACAAGCACCTTCTACATAGTTATCTATCACTTTACATATTAATATGAGAAATTATATAGTTATTTTAGGTACCCTCTCATTCCTATTCTCACCTTTCTATTATAGCATGCAAGATAGATCCTCTTACAATTCTCACCTATGGCCTGGCTATTGGCTTTTGGGCATTGCATAAAAGTAATCAGACAATATTGTGGAAAAATGAAGGAGGATTGAGGAAGAAAATATCAAATATATTAAGTAAAACTACCCATAAATACCAAGTTATAGAGCCACAACAAAGCATATAACTTCCCTTTCCATGTGGAAGTGTTGTAGACCAAAATTTATGCTTATAGGAACACTCATGATTCATTTTTAGTTTTGGTCATTTTATGAAGATCATTTCACTATGTTGACCAGTAAGATCTTAGATTGATTTGGCACATAAATTACTATTTGAAGACCCTACTAATTATTATCACAAATCTCACTCAGAACAAAACCTCTAGGGCATAAGCAACATCTAGACACTTATCAGCTAGCTCATATAGATGAAGGTGACTAAGTAGTAATACCCTTAGCTACCTACTCAATATCTTCCATCCCATCCCTTAGATCACTCATATTTTCAATTTCCAGCTTATGGTAGGATATTAATCATTTATCCTCTAAGTCATAGAGCCTTATTCCATGTAGACTATCCTACATCACATGCACATGAGCTATAGGCATCATCAATATCTAACCACCAATGTTCTCCCAATCACTTTACAAACGGTACACTTCACTCCAATTCCAACTACCAACTCAATTTCTACATCTATTAATCATTCACATGCAAACATTATCATGCCAACACACATGTGACTCCCCAGGCATCACATCAAGAAAACTATTATTAAAAGGTATGTTGTATCTTTTATCATTGAAAATATTTTCATTATTCTAATATAGGACATATGGTATTAATAAATCATATTTAATTATGACTTTAGTCATTCATTCAAAATTCTATCACATCACCTCTAAACCTGTACTTTTATTCCTCATGATGACCCATCTTATCCCATACTTCCTACTCATTCCACATCACCTAAAGACATGTGATAGCTCAAGTGGGCGAGAATGCTATAGGTTAAAACCTCACATGCCATGGTAACCCTTGAGATGCCATAATTTAAAACCTACAACCTCACATCTTCCATTATTGAGCTAGACCTTGCAACCAATAACTTCACATTCACCATTCATGAACCAAACCCTAAAACCTATAAACCCCACATTTGCCATTATAAAATAAACCTATTATAGGTAAATTTACATAGGTCCAAAGAGAGTATAGTTGACTATTAGTCAAAGGGACTGAGAATTTAAAATGGGAGGGTTAGTCATATAGAGAGACCCCTCAGACCATAGGCACTTATGAGGAGACAAATCTAGTTGGGATGTATTTCATAGAGCTGGTTAGACAACCTATTTTGAATGGTTACAACATTTTTTAGAGCCTCTTATTAGGGAATTTTTAGGTTATTTTGTATAAAAATGAAGCCATTGTATGTGGCATCATATTTATAGTTAATGAGACCTTGGTGAGCCAATTAATTGGGATAGCAATCATGGGGAAAATTTGGTAGGATAGACCCAATGGCAAAGAATATAGGTAGTAGTTTTGTCAAGAAAATGAAATATTGGTATTAAAGAAAGGGGGTATGGAAAGACATAGCCTACCTATAGAATGGAGAGAGATAACATCATATATTATCAGGTACATGACCTATGAGGGAGCGTATTCCCTCATTTACACTTTTCAGTTCAAAATTTTAAATCATTTAAGACATAATAGAGTCATTAATGTTCCAAAAAATTTATGGAATATTTTTAAAATAATCTCCAAAGAATATTAGAAGGGCATTGAAATATTCGAATCTCACCACTACCGAATATGGCTCATTCTTAAAAAAAGAGTAGATTTTCTCAGACCTGACCTCACTCGAGAGTAATTTTTGGCCCTAGAAAATATTGTACCCCAACAAGAAGAGGGAACTAATGAGAGGGAATCCCATAAGGAGAAACCCCAACAAACTATTCAAAAATATATTAAGGGAGATAGTTATATTGGTCAGCTCCTAGCCACTGAAGGTCCATTTGAGACTACTATGGGAAAGAATAATAGGATAAGCCTAGTATTATTCCCTTCTAACACAAAGGGGGAAATCCCACAATATCATGTCCTTTCTCCCATTATGTACTCACCTTATATTGATTCCTCCACACTATCTCATATTGGATAAGAAGATGTTCCCCTGTCAATTGATGCACAAGTAAAACAAACTCAATCATTCACCCCTCTTGTAAGGAAAATTAAAACCAAGGGGAAGAAACCTATGGTGTCAAAAATAAGGAGACCTCCTCTTAGGGTATCTCAAAGGATGAATAAAAAAATACCACTACAACATCCTTAACCATAGCTATCAGTGATGATGAAGAACCAAGGAAAGATCCTAGGCTTAAGAAAACCCTTGATGTATTTAAAATAGAGGAATGGTGTGATGATGAAGGATCTACAAAGGTAGAATAAGATGAATGGTCACCTCTCCCATATAGATTCTTTTAGGACATTGATCTCCTTAAAAACATTGGATACATAGAGGAGGAATTGAGAGAGGTAGAGCAGCATGCAGGAGAATAAGAATTAGTTGAAGAGGTTATGAAAAAAGGAAGAGAATAAAGAACTAAAAATAAAGTGAGGGATTGAAATGTTTATAGGAGTAGCAAAGTTTGTAGAACCCTTTAGGGATAAAGAGAAGATAGTGGAGGAACCTACAACATCCTCATCCACCTTGGCCATAAAAACCCCTGTAACTGAGTATGATCTATCTTTGGTACCATTCTATCAAGGATTTCCTCCTCCATTACCCCTTACACCAACACCTACTATAGAAGAAGTTATTGATGTGGATTCTTCAACCACCACTCCAGTAGAGACTGATGATCTTTTAGTATTTTTGAAGAAAACATTTAGTAATAATGAAGCCTACCATAAAGAATTAGTGCAAAGATTTAATAGATATGTTGAATCAAAATAACAACATGATTAATTACAAGAAGAATTGGAATTTATAAAATTAGGATTAGATATCTAAAGGAAAAGATTGGCAAATTACATGAAACTACTAAACTATTGATGGAGTGCAAACCCCCTTCTAGGGTGTATGCTATATATTTTGAATAAAAATGGTTGAAATTCAGGTATGATAGGATTTATAATGATCAATCTTATATAGTCTGTGACCCAAGATCTTTATTTAATGAGTATAGACATGCTAATCCTAATTTTCAAGCCCAACTAAGTGAATTCTACATTCACCAATATGTCATTCCCATTGATACAAAATAGAATCCCAACATCTATTTGGTCGATGTCCTATTAAATCATTTTATTCATATGTTTTGAATAAAATTAAAAGAAGAAAACAAATTGAAGAATATTAAGAAACGGAGAAACAAGCCACAATGATGATTAGGAGTGAATCCAAAGATTCAAATGTTGTAGTGGAAGAATGAATCTCATTTATAAACATAAATGCTCCATAAGAATGGGTTGTCAGAAAGTAGATGGAAGTCTAGAACCACTATTTGAATCTCATGGAAGGAGATGGAAGGAAAAGATTTATTGCCTACTCTCATAGATGGGTAGAACTCTTAGATTCCTTTAAAAGGAAGGAACTACACTCCCCTCAAAACCTTATGGAGGCCATCCATAGAGTATACTTTTATATTTAACTTGTTAGGAAGTGGAGAATACAATGGTTGGGATTAGTGTTTTAACCCCCTATATTCTAGTTCCCAATTCTTGAATGAGAAAGAAATTTTCTAGCTAACATAGAGGGAGAGAATAAATTATCAAAACGCATTGAAAATTCTAAAGGTTTTTACATATTGGAAGGGTCAGGCTATCCTGAACCCCTAGACTTTAGAAAATTTAGTGGTTTTAGAGTGTAACCAAGGCTTGCTTGAGGTCAAACAAGAGACTAAGTAAGGGGAGTGATGAGGCCATTAATAACTTACTTTTATATCATCATCCATGTTTCGTATATGTCTTTTTCCATGTAAATCCCATAACTATCCATCACTTATGCAAATGAATGAATAAAGTTATGATTTTATATGTACATTAATATATATGTGTGTGTTATGTTATAAATTATTAATGCTTTTCACTAATTTAATTATATTGGTGTGACTTTATCTAACAAATATTTGAAGGATCATGAAATGATACAAGATATTTCTAATCAATAACTACTACAGGATGCCCATAGAAATTGTAGGCCTCACCTATAGGTTGCTCATAGCCACTAAGAAATACCTACTACAATTGTAGGCTTCACCTATAGGTTACTTATAGCCACTTTAGAATACCTTTATCAACTATAGGCTTCACCTACAAGTTGCCTATAACTACTATAGAGTTACCGTAGTAACAAAAGGTTTCACCTACAAGTTTCTTGTAGATACTATAGAGTGTTTATAGCCACTATGTAAAACAAAGTCATTTTTGAGGAGATATTGTAGACACATCTAACTATCTTAGGGAACCAAATGGATGATTGGGAAGAATCATAGTTATTTTACATATTCCTTACATGAAAGGAGACATTAGATGTGATGCCAAATATGGGAAAGATAAGGATAATGAGAAAAGATAAATCAAAATAAAATAACAAAATAATATGCCTTGTCTTTAACCCAATCAAATCTAAAATAAATAAATTCAGTTACTAACCACTTTAAAGTTGATTGGGCTAGTTTATAAGTATTTGTATTTTTTCTTAGTTTGGTGTTTTTGGTTAAGAGTTAATAAACTAGCTCCTATATTTAAAGACAAAACCTAGATATGACTAGGAGTTAGATAATTTTGAGAAGGTAATATAGAAGTTTTTGAACTATAACATTTGTATTTAGAATTAAGTAATGATAGATTTGAATTCATAATATGTTTACGAATTCTCTTAGAGAGGGATTGGAGCTCAGTTCTAAATGAGGAAGGGCACCCTCAAAATGAGATGTTGCGAAGATCCTGGCCCTCTTTAATTATTAGTGTGTTGTGTAAGTTTATTTTACTATTAAGTTTGATTATATAAGTGTGATGCATGTATGGTATATAAGTGTGGAATAGTTATTTAATTATATCATATCAGTTTCATAATATATTTGTCTAGTAAATTAAGAATAAATTAATTATACTACAACTAGAAGAGCAAGTTGAATTTTAATTAGTAATGCATACACAGTGCTGACACTCTTGAAAAGCTTATGCACCCTAGGTTGATAATTAATGTTTTATGAGATTGGTGAATTTGGTAATCACTAGGTAGTTATTTTTCACAACACATGTTTTCTTCTTCCTTTTGCTCATTGGAAATTTTGTGCTTCTTATGTTTACCTTTAATCTATTAGACTTGATTCAAAGGATCAAGCTCTGATACCAATTTTTGGAAGCATAATCACTGAGAGTGGGGAGGTGAAGTAGTCTTCAAAAAAATTTACAACTTTAATTTATCATTCATGAACTATCAAATCATTATATTTAACTAGTAACACATCAATAACCATTTATATGACCATGAGATAAGATCATAACACAAAAAATAGTTATTTGAGTGGAAAACCTTAAAGGGGAAGAAAACCCATTGATATATACAAATATACTATAGTCTTATAAGATAAAAACCAAATTTAGTAAATCAAAAACTTCACATGGAGCATCAATACCATCTATATAAGCACCAACTCAACTAGGCTTTAGTAACCACCTCTTTAGATCTTCACACTCTTCTATCCCTCTCAAACTATGTTCTAGGCTCCCTCACTCAACTAGATCTCTTCAAGATAGATTAGGTCATTTGAACATGATATTAATCTATAATACCCATATTATATCTTCATTATATTTTATATGAACCCTTTTTATGGTCTAAAATACCTCCTTTATCTCTTTAAATTTGTATATCTTCTTCTTCAACTCACTCATTATCATGCTAGATAATTAGGACTATTAGGCCTTATTCTTATACTAAGCTATAGTTCATACACCACTTGATTGACCATACACACTTGCCCACTTATATTATATAAAAAATAGGCCTTATTTAATTCCAAAAACATGAACCAAATAATACATTATGTTATCCATATCTCAAATGGACCAAATCCTTCTTTAGGCCTTAAGGAGACCCAATTCAATTAGGCCTTCATTAGTACATGTTACCCTTTGATCTTCTTGGAAAAATTTAAAACACCAAAAAATGTAGGAAAAATAATATACCATTCAAATAGAGACATAATAATATTGACTTAGGTCCATTACACATTTTAGCTCCAACCACCACTTGAAGCACACCATTAACACTGTTCACAATTAGACAGGTGAACCTATATAAAGTCTAACTTTAAATAATAAATATTAATCATAAATTACATAATAAATAGTATAAATATAATACATATACATAGTACGTATTACCTTAGGGACATCACCATATGACTTATACATCACAACTCAAGGTAAAAGGAATTAAACCCTTCTCAGCAAATAACCCACTTAGAACTGTCAAAATACCTTGAAATATAGTCATGGTGATAATGAACTTCAACACCTATGTAAATTCCTTAAATTAATTATAATTAATGTATATGATCATATGATATCATTATACCATTATCAAATAGAAAGATAATATGGTCAAATGGTAATATTGGTCTTGCAAACCAATCTCATAACCTCACTATACATAGACCTCACTAAGCTAGATAAGTTAAATTTTGATCAAATTTTTAACTATAATCACTAACCTCCAAAACTTATACAAAATATTATCATGGAAAAACATCCCAATGAACATGGTACCATCACTATTCCATGTTAACACATCCATAATCATCTTCTCATTGATGCTTGGGTTTCTCACTATTTCCACCATTGGGCCTGTTAGTGATTAGCTAACTTGGATGATTGATTTATAACACCTAAGGGTTATAAACTATCTATAAAATACCATGGACATAAAATACAAGTCTCAAAAATTTTCCTTCATCTATTTATCAACTTTGACTTGGTTAACTCTGACTTTTATTAAAAATATCTAAGAAATAAGAGCTTTCTTATAGGGTCCACTCACTCACCTGAAGACTCAATAAAACTTGGAGATGATTGAGAGAGTTGAATAAAACCTCAAATAACTAAAATATCCATACCAATCCATTTTTATCAAATTATAACAACATCTTTCATATCGGGTCATTATTAGGGTTCTTTGAGGTTTAAACCATCTTCCACTATTACCAATCATTCATAAATCTTAGCCCCTTATTCCAAAAAATAAAAACTATAAATTTGAGATAAGACGCTTCCAAATCTACCATGAATATATTAGGTTCTCATGCATATGTTTTACATGCCAAAAAAAACTTGAGAAACCTTCTTGGGTAGAAAACTCTTCATCCTATGTAGTCAAGAGACATTAAAACACTTTTTCAAATCTAAACCTTAAAAATTTGACTTTATACTTGGAAAATAAAATTGGTAAAATATATAACATTATTTATAATGATCACATGATCATTCTCATCTTGGAAAAAAAAACCTCATACCTCATTAGGCCATACTCTCTCTTTGTTTGTTTAGACCTTGACCTGTAGACCACATTAGGCCTTGAAATTGAAATTCATACCTCTTTCCATGTTCTCTCCACATCACTCACATACTCAATAAACCTCTCTCATGCTTATAAAAAACCATACATCCTTCACATGCCTAGACAATAGAACATTATACCTCATTAGGTTAAGTAGGGTCTAGAATTGGTTTAGGTGTAGATTAGGTCTATATGTATCACCCATGTAGGTCCACCTTGAGACTCACATGAGTGATATAATACATCATATACATGATCATTAAAACTTAGACAACCTTTCATTCCAATGTGCATTCATCTCACTAATTCATCATGACCCTTCATGCGTAATACTAGGCATCCTATGCACATACCTTATCATGTCACTTATTAAGTTTAGGCACTTGACAACTTTGAAAATAAGAACCTTCCATATTAACCTTCACATAACTCATGAATTCATAATAAAATATACCAAACATATATTACACTCTTATAATCACTTCAACATTGATCAATATCCTATCTCATAGCTACATTATTCAATGATCTCATTAAGACCTTTTTCAAGAACCTTTAACATCAATGACAACATCAATTCCAAACCTCAACAATAGGAACAATGCTCAAAAAAATCCTCTATCAATGATGACGAATCCATATATATATGGGTAAAATAGAAATATCTATATTATAGTCTACCATCTAGATATATATAGTAGGCCATCATCATCTATATTATAGGTTCCCTAAATAGATCAGATCTATAAGGTAGGAGAGAGAAATATATATATATATATATATATATATATATATATATATATATATATATATGGTCTTGATTAATTAATAGATCATCCATCTATTGGAAGATTAGATATATATACTCTAGTATATATATGTCATCCTATATAGAATAAAATAGTATATTTACTCAACTTCGAGGATATATTATGCCAATTATGACTTATATAAGTGTAGAGTATAGCCTATCCTCTTAGAGGATATACAACCCTACTCTACCAATTATGACTTATATAAGATTAGATACTAGCCATTACATGGATATTATATAAACCCTATCTATATATAGAGAGCCATATCTAGATATAGGGGAGGTATGTTAAGATCCATATTTAATCTATATATACAGGAGGCATGGTTGGTCCTCTATATCCATTTGGCTGAGGATATGCCTTATCTCTACTTTTGGATGCCTATATATCTATTTTTGGGAGGGATAGAGATGCTTATATATTTATTATATTGATGAGATCCCCTATCCATATATAGTTTTATAAGTGATATGAAGGTAGGCACAAGAGAGAGGTTGGTTAGAAAGAGGGCCACTCACCTAACTCTATATATGGGTAGTTATCAATATTTGGAATACCACCAATTATCCTCACCCATATATATATATATATATATATATATATATATATATATATATATATATATATATTGGTAGTGGGGTATAATTACTTCAAGTTCATACCTTAATTGGTATTTGAGTTTTGTATTATTTATATATATATATATATATATATATATATATATATATATATTTCATCTCTTTATTTAGTCAAGTTGATTAAAATGTTATACATTAGTAGAAAGGAAAGAGACCACCATAACTATATATATGGTGAGAGTGACACTAGATCTCCTCCTAGATAGTTTCAACCTCCACATTTTCTCCCTCTATATATATGGGGGATTATATGTATAGGTGAGGTTTAGGAGGGAAATATATATGGGTGGGGGTGGATAGATATATAGGCTCATTCTGAGTGCCCTCATAGATATAAAGGTGTCTAAGTGCCCCATAGAAAGATATATGGGGTAGTATATTTTGATTTATAAATCAACCTCTCTAATCCACATATGGGGTGGGGGCACTCCCATGCCCTTATATAAATAAGAATGGAAGGCCCTATCTATATATATGGGTATAATGTAGTATTCAACTTATTGGCACTCCTATATGGATATATAGGTTCATTTCCCTATATACCTATCTTTTTGAGGAGACCCTATCTATACACACTCTATTATTATATGGGGGGAGTAAGATCAACCTCGTAGATAATTTAAACTAAAAATATCTAGTTTGTGTGAGGTTTTATCTCTACCTTGGCCTCCCAAGATAATTATATCTATATTTGGGGATAAGATTATTTAGATATCCCTTCTCAAGCATAAAATAACTATGGAGAGAGAGAGAGAGATATTTTAATCAATGCAATGGAAAATATCTAATCTAGATAGCCTAGACATATTTTAACCTCCCTATTGTTGACCACTTTCTACTCCAAGACCTAGAAATGGGTCAACCCAAAGTCTAAAAGTCCCAATCCATCAATAGTTTCCATGGTTGTCATTCATCCTTGTGATATTGGGTTGATCAAACAACATCAGTAACCTCTAATTTTTTAATATGCTTGGTGCTTCCCTTTACCCCTATTTCAACTTTTATCAAGTATTTTCATGATGTTTTAACATGTATAAATATCTTTGGTTAATTTGATGAAGCTTTAACATTCAAAAATGCAATGTTGGAGGTGAGTTGACAAGACAACCTAGTGAAGAATCATAAACACCTCTAATTTTCCTAATCATGTGAGGCATGCTCATTTTAAATGTTTTAAGAACATCATGAGAGTGTTTTGGGTTCCCATTGGAGGTCTTTGATAGGTTCCAAAGGTATCCTTACAGATGCTAACATTATATTCATTTTATATGCCTCCTTAAGGCCATGTGTGTGTCTTATAATCAATATTTTTGACCATATTGAGACCTAATTTGACCTTAATGAGCCACTAAGAAACCTTTCATGCCTCAAAATATCTCTTATGGACTTCATTAGGCCATTAATAAGGTGTTTCATGCACTATTAAACCCATTCCCTCAAATTTTAATGCCTAATTACCACTAATATGTCCCACATGTGCCAATTTATGCCTTTTCAGCTTCTCTAATTCATACCATACACTTAAAACATCACATCACTCCTTTCCATATATCATTGCCATTAACATTTTTTTTTATTTTAAACTTGAGAAAATGTAAATAAATTATAGGATTCAAATGTTTTCTAAATGGTATGAATTCATAAAGTATGGATTGACTTTTTTGGAGTCAAGAATATGCAAGGGGAAGATAATAATGATATGTGTGAAATAAACTAGTTTTTATAGTACTTGTAGAGCTAAAAACTAACAAACCTTTCCATTGAGATAATTTTAAAGGTTACAAAGCACTTTACATTTTTTCTTAGACCATACAAAGGAGAGAGAATGAAGACCAAAACTCTTAGCCAAAGGAAGTAAACTAGGTTATATTTCATTCATGGGAATTGTCTTATGGGTTGGTCCCTTGAGATCTTTGAACATTCCTTAAGAACATAAGGGATTTGATCATCATCCATGTCTACACCAAAAAAATGGAACAAAATGGTTTTCATGGGTTTTTGACTTATTTGGCAAAACTATTGATTGTTCCTATTTCCTCAAGTCTTGAAAGAACATCCCATGGTGTTTTCAATGTTTGGCCCACATGTGTGAGCTTATGGAACCATGAAACATATATACTTGTAAGATCTATAGTCTATAGGCAAGTTTTGTAGTAAGCATAGTGTTGAGTGTT
>JARHVA010005233.1:975000-1165000 GCA_037957365.1 Torreya grandis | reverse complement strand
TTTGTACTTTTGTATGCCATGAAACATTGCTAAGATGGTGGGCATCTTAAAACCTTCTAAAACCCCAAAAGGTACCTTATGGTGAATTATTACTTAAAACACATCCATATGAAGTTTTTTGGTACTAAAATGGTCTTTAAGGTCCCCTCAAGTCTTTTTAGAATTATAAAAACTCATTTATTGACACATAGGGATCAAACTGTATGAAACAGGCTTGAGAAGACTAGTTTTAGCCAAAGAATAGAGAAATTGGAAGTGTTTGTGTGAATAATTAGGTTAAGGAGGTGAATGGGTACTAAATATTCTAAATTTCCCTCTAATAGTCATCTACAAATACCTTCATGACTTGTTCTATTTTTAGATAGACATAGATGTTGAAACTAAGAATTGTATGTATTTAGAAGAAGCCAAATGGAATAATTAGACCAATGTTTCTATTGCATGGAACATCTAAGATGATATTAAAGTTGATAAAAAGTTAGAGATGCCTCATAAACCTCAAGGTAAGGAACAAAATTTAGTACTCATGTGTTTAGATCGACTTGTCTAACACCTCCATTAGAGTAGTGACATTAGAAGGTGGAATAGAAAATAAATGAAGAAATAATGGAACCTCAAAATTTCATAGGAGAGGTCATCATTATGATTAAGGACATTTTTTTTACTTTTATTTTTAGGGAAGTTCATACAATTAGTCATTTTGGTCTACATAAACCCTAACACTACTCAAAAAGCATGATTACCACCTAAGGAGCATTTTCAAATTCTCACAATTGTATAAAAAACTTGCACAAGAGGTCAAACACTTTATGAGAGTTATAGAGGTCTATTAATATGCATTGAGTGTAATTGGTTTAGAGATTTAGGCCCTAATCTCTATGAACCATCACTAAGAGTCATAGGCACTCTTAAACCCCTCTAAAACCCTAATAAAGACTTTACTAGAGATATTTGGTGAGATATTCATCTAAGTAGGTAGGAACCACTTTAATAACACCTAGAACATGTTTTACACTTAGGAGAGTTCATTCTGATGGTACCTAATTGTATGGAGGTTGTATGGACACCTATAGAATATATTAATTTATAGGGTTTTAAGTGAAAAATGGGGTATAGGACCTAGTTAATAATTTTAAACCATGGTAAATGTTGTTTCAAGACTTTTTTCACTCTTTCAAAGCTAAAATTGTTCATTTATCTACCTATATCTCTACTAACTTCCCCTAATCAACTAGTTTGTAGGCTAGTATAAATGACCTAGTCATGCAATGTAGATGTGTTTTTAGATGAAATATGATTAATGGTCGAAATTATAATGCATAGGGATAATATAGTAATGATCCATGTATTCCTAGATGATTTTAGAGTTTGGTTTAGTTTTTTTAGTCATTCAAATAGTGAATATTTAGAAATATGACGAACTTGCAGGTGAAGCCTAATTAATCAACAAGTATAAGGTCCTAGTGGGAATATAATGACATTATGAGTTTAATGATACACCATTTACTATTTTTAACTATAAATTTAGGTGATCAAACCCCATGTTGAAAACCATTATCAAGTAATATAGATAGTTCTAAACTCAAGTCAACATGCACATTAAAGAAAAGGCATCTCAATTCTTCTTGAAGGCCTAATCACACCCAATTTTCACTATGTACCTATCATTAGATGGGTAATGGAATATTTTAGAAATGGTCATGTCTTAAATTAAGACAATAAATTAATTTATATCCTCCATAACTCACCTTAATGACAAAAATGGAGTCATTGAAGAGTGTCAATGCATGTAAAGAGTGATTATGATTGTTGTAACTACCATATGGCCACCTTAGTATCCTCATGTCCCCTCTTACACATATATAATTTTTTTAATATCTCATGAACATTAAATATAAAGAGGAATTGATCTCTTTATTCTTATCCCTTGTTTGGGTGTAGCAAATCTTTGCCAAAATTATACCTTGTACCTTTGAATCAAAAAAATAATAGTTATAGACTTCTTGTTTGAATCTTAGTTTGTATTATGATAGTTAATTTTATAAATGTATGAGTTTCATTATATATTTTTATCCTTTTCATGCACCTAATGTCCTATTATTAATCTATACAATTTGTATGAAGTGTTCATAGGTAGAGGTATTCTTAAAGTGCTGATGAGCTAATAGTGTCTTATGTAGATCTAGGTTCTTAGCCCTCAAGTTTCATAACTTCTAATTGACATTCACATGAATTATTAATGCATAGGACCATGTTAATAGGTTTGATAAATTTTTAATTTTCATGAAACTCATAAGTGTGTCTAAGGAATAAATCAAGAGAGGATAGTCAAGTATTGGTGAATCACCACCACTTATAGTAGATTTTCATTATGTAGTCTCTTTACCCTTTTCATCCCAATATAATTAGGTCTTAGTGGGAAGTTTAAAGTTGATAAATTAGAATATATAGCCCCATAAGCTATAGGTTTTGCCTATACTATAGGTAATCCACATCTTATAGGTCAATCCCATGTTAGTCCAAGTTTGAGGTGGATTTGAATAGTCTACTTCAAGAGGGTGAAACTTGGGTAGCTAAAATTTATGGCATGCCCAGTTGGAATAGACTTCAAGTGACATTGGGACATCCTTTTATAACCTTGGAGGACATATGAAGGCTAAAGATATTTAGTGGAAAATCTATAGGATGTTTTATGTAACAAGTGTCTACTAGATCTTCCATAAAAGGTAAGAATATTGGATTTGTTGAACCATCATTGGATATTACAAGAAGAAAGAGGTTCCCTAGGTTTAATCCTAATCCTACACCTCAAAATTATCCAAATTCTACCAATTTTTCCAAAATAAAGTCTATTACAAGTCCTCTAATCCTAATGGCCAGACCTAGGATGCATGTTTATATACCTTTTAATGGTGGTAGTCCTTTAAACCTTAACTAGTTCAATGTTATACCATATTCTACCCCTATAAGTCTTCCTTTATTTATAGGAACAAACTTTGCCACCCATGTAGAACACATAAAAGACATATCCAACTTATACTTAGTATATAACATAACCTAAGAGAACATGGATATGAGACTTTTGGTAACCTCATTGAGGGTTAAATCACTTCAGTGGTATAAGGGTCTCACACCTACCTCTATAAACACGTGAGATGATTTTGGTGAGTATTTATGTAAATGTTTTGAGGATATGCATGACCATGTCTCCTTAATAGAATAACTCACCTCATTAATGAGACCCCCCTAAGAATCCATGGTAGATTTAAATTATAGGTTTTAAAAAACCTAGGATAGGATTCCTATCATCATCAATCCCACCCCTAATTATTCCTTCTTTTACTATCTAAGAGCCTTGAATTTTGATGTTGTTCGTTGGAAATATTGTCATTGAAGTCAAAGGTCTAGCATTATTGGTGATAAAGGCCCCTTTGCATTTAATGATGTTTTAAATAGTAATATCTTGGATAATGTGTGTTAATATTTATTTAATATTAACAAATATATTTTTGGTTGCATAAAGTCAAAACAAGGGCCCATGGAGAAGTCAAAGAGTCATGGGGTAAAGAAGAAAGAAGAATGGGATGCATTTTCCCATGAAGAATCATCTTGAGGAATTACAAGAGTCACCAAGTGAAGACAAAAGAGGAAGGGAATAATTTCTCATGAAGGAACACTGTGAGGAATATGAAAAGTCACCAAGATAAAGACAAAAGATGAAAGGATGATTTTGATTATGAAGGGTCATCATATGAATTATAAAATGCAAGGATACAAAGGGTCATGCAAGTTTGGTACCATTTTACATGAAGATTGAATGGTCACAAAGGGGGAAGGCTAAAGGTAATTTGGAAAGCTATTAATAAAGGCTTGAAAAGCCTTTTGTTATATGGGAGATAGAGTATGATTTATAATTGTTATATCTAGCTTAGAAGAGTAGAGGAGAGAGAGGAAAGAGATATTGTAATGAGCTATCATTTGTTGAGATAGTAATATTAAGAGATAGTTGTGTGGTATGCACAAAAGGGGTTGGTGATCCTATGGGTTTGTGCTCATGAATAATTATTATGTTGGTGCTCAATAAAGGGGTTGGTGCTCCTATGGGTTAGTGCTCATGAATAGTCGTTATGTTGGTGCTCAATAAAGGGCTTGGTACTCCTATGGGTTGGTGCTCATGAATAGTTGCTATGTTGGTGCTCAACAAAGGGGTCGGTGCTCTTGTGGGTTGGTGTTCACAAATATTTTTTATGTTGGAGCTCAACAAAGGGGTTGGTGCTCCTACAAGTTGGTTCTTGTGAATATTGTAGTTTTGTTTGGTGCTCATTCATATACTTGAGATTGTTCTCCATGGTTTCCTTCACATTTGGTTTCCATGTTAAATCTGGTGTCTCTCTCTATCGTGTGTGTTGTTTATTATGTTAGTTTTATTGCATAGCTTCAATGTATGGTTAAGTGGAATTTGATTAAGGGAAAGTGTATAAGATTTATGATATACTGATTCACCCCCCTCTCAGTATATCCCATGCTTAACAATTTATATTAGAGTAGGTTCCTTTTGAAAAAGTTTTATAGCTTGAAGGAAGATTAGGAAAGCATGATTACTGGATCAAATGAAGGATTTTCTAAAAATAAGGTACCTTTGTTTGATGGGATGAATTATGTTTTTTGGAGCATAAGAATGAAGACTTATTTGATGATCATTGGTGGAGGAATATGAAGAGCCAAAAACACTTGTAATTACTCTATAAGAAAAGAAGTTAAGTGAAAATAATGTTAAAGCTTTAAATTCTATTTTATGTGGTTTATGTGAATCTAAATTTGTTATAGCCATGAAATATAAATCTACTCATGAAACTTGGGTAAAAATTGAGATTATTTACAAAGGTGATGGAATGGTTTAGCAAGCTAAGCTTCAAACTTTTAAAATATAGTTTGAAAGTTTGAAGATGGAAGAAGAAGATATAGAAATTTATCTTTTGTGAGTTGATCAAATATCAAATTAGATTCAAGGTCTTAGAGAAATGTTAGAAGAGTCAATGGTGGTACAAAATTATTTGAGATCTCTACCAATGAGATATGATGCAAAGGTTTCAGCAATAGAGGAGATGAAGAATTTATCCAAGCTAAACATGGATGAGCTTCATGGTATTCTCATGGCATATGAAATGTGGACTGAATAAGATAAACCATCAAAGAGATAAGTGGATTTTAATACACCAAATAAAGAGAAAGCTAATATTCAAGAATCAACTGATAGTGCCAGTGATGATGAAAATGACAATGGAGCTCTTTTCATTCAAAAGTTGAATAAGGGAATAGGTAAATATCAAGGAAAATTACCTTTTAAATGTTTTAATTATGGAAAGATTGGAATTTTTTCAGCTAAATGCCCAAATAAGGGTAATGATGATAATGAATAAGGAAACTCTACATACAAGAATAATTTCAAAGGTAAATTCAAGAAGGGATTCAAAAAGAAGAGCCTATATTCTAAAGATCGTAGCTTAGTCAAAGATAGTGGAGTCAGTGATTCAGAAGAAGATATTATATTCATGGCCATACATGAAAATGCCTCTATAAGCAAAAGTACACATGATCAAAAAGAAGAACAAGATTAAGCCTAAGTGAATCTAGAAGGAGAACTCATTTGTGCCTTAGAAGAGTTAGAAGCATTTGTGCCTTAGAAGAGTTAGAAGCTATTAAGAAGAAGAATCAAAGATTGAAGTGCCAGATTGAGAAAAATGAAAAGGAGTCACAGTAAATAATTGATGATCTACAACACACTTTGAAGAAGCTAAAAGGAATGAAAAATATTTAACATCATAGTTGCAAAAAGTAAGAAAAGTATGTGAAATGTATGTTATTGAAACTTCCTCTGTAAAAGAAGATATTGAGAAAGCAGTCAATGATAAAGTAGTTAGTGATTCAAAATTTGAGGATATCACTAACATGTTGAATAAGATATTATAAATCCAAAGGGAAATATCACTTAAGATAGATATCATATTTGAAAAGAAAGAGGTATGTTTAAGCTCTTACAAAAGAAGAAATAAAAAAGGAATAAGTGAAGAATACAAAGGAGATATTAAATAAAGAAGGCTAGAGGGAACAAAGCTACAAAAGGCAACCAGGTTAGAGATACACAAACAAGTCCTATTTTTATGGTTACTATTTTTATTGTAATAGATATGGTTAAAATAAATTAGAATGCCAAAAAAGAGATAATAATTTTAGAAATAAGGAAAAGGAAAGTCATGTAGAGTCAAGCAAAAACTACAACTCTTTTGCTCCTTTATCAAGCTTTGATGAAGAGGCCATAATATGTTACAAGTGTAACAACTTTAGACACATAGCTTGGTACTATAGAAGAATGTTCAATTTAGTCAAGAATTACTAGAGTTTTGAGGCTCCATTCATCAAGAATAAGGTTCAGACATGTTCATGGTAGAAGAAACAACCTAAAGATTCTATGTTGGTTCAGATAACTTTGCATGCAAGAAATTAAGATCAGCCATGGTTCATTGATACTAGATGTTTGAGGCATATGATAGGAGATAAGATTAAGGTTCATAAATCTAAATAATATCAATGGTGGCACAGTGAAATTTACAGATAAAACCACTGCTAGGATAGTTGGAAAATATACTTTGAGTTTGGATAATGGTAGAACCAAGACTAAGAATGTATTGTATGTAAAAGGTCTTAAGCATAATCTATTAAGTGTAAGTCAAATATGTGATTAGGGATACACATTAAAGTTTTATGTAAAAGGTTGTGAGATTAGAAGAAAATATTAAAATTAGTTGATTGCAGATACTCAAAGGACATGCAACCATTTATATGTATTATTAGATATCTTCACAAAGGCATGATCAAAGGACACATTCAAGGATATACAAGAGGATTTGGGAGTAATTTATTTCAATTCCTAAAATTTAGGTTTATCATTAGTTGATGGGGAGCTAAGTGTTAGCTCCAGGTAGGCCCTTTTCTATTGATGTCAAAGGGGAAGAATAATAGGTATAAGGAACAAGTACATGTTGCTATAGTAAGGGGGAGTTACTATATGTTTTTTAGATGATATTATGTGTAGGTTTTAGGATTTGGTAGTTTTATGTTGAGGTTTCCATCAATGACAAAGGGGGATATTATTGGAAATATTATCATTGATGTCAAAGGTCTAGCATTATTGGTGATAAAGGCCCAATTGCATTTAATGATTTTTTTAATAGTAATATCTTGGCTAATGTGTGTTAATATTTATTTAATATTAATGAATATATTTTTGGTTGAATAAATTCAAAATAATGGCCCATGGATAAGTAAAAGAGTCATGGGGTAAATAAAAAATAAGAATGGGATGCATTTTCCCATGAAGAGTCATCTTGAGGAATTCCAAGAGTCACCAAGTGAAGATAAAAGAGGAAGGGCACAATCTCTCATAAGGGGACACTTTGAGGAATACAAAAAGTCACCAAGATAAAGACAAAAGAGGAAATGATGCTTTTGATTATGAAGGGTCACCATATGAATTTTCAAATGCAAGGATATGAAGGGTCATGCAAGTTTGGTACCATTTTCTATGAGGATTGAAGGGTCACAAAGGGGGAAGGCCAAAGTTCATTTGAAAATCTATAAATAAAGGCTTGAGAAGTCATTTGTTACATGGGAGATAGTGTATGATTTATAATAGTTATATCTATCTTATAAGAGTAGATGAGAGAGAAGAAAGAGATAATGTGATGAGCTATCATTTTTTGCGATAGAAACATTGAGTGATAGTTGTGTGGTATACACAAAAGGGGTTGGTGATCCTGTGAGTTGGTGCTCACAAATAGTTATTATGTTTGTGATCAATAAAGGTGTTAGTGCTCACAAATAGTTGCCATGTTGGTGCTCAGTAAAGTTGTTGGTGCTCCTATGGGTTATTAATCATAAATATTTTCTATGTTGGTGCTCAGTAAAGGGGTTGATGTTCCTATGCGTTAGTGCTCATGATTAATTTCTATGTTGGTTCTCAACAAAGGGGTTGGTTCTCATGAATAGTTATTGTGCTGGTGCTCAACAAAGAGGTTAGTCCTCCTACAAGTTGTTGCTTGAAAATATTGTATTTTGAGTTGGTGTTCATTTATATACTTGAGATTGTTCTCTGGTTTTTTCCACATTGGGTTTCCACTTTAAATCTGGTGTCTCCCTCCATCTTGTGTGGTGTTTATTATTTTAGTTTTATTGAATATATTGAATGTATGGTTAAGTGGAATTTTATTAAGGGAAAGTTTATAATATTTATGATATATTGATTCACCCCCCCTCTCAATATATCCCATGGTTAACATAGTTGTGATGATATAGTCAATATGGGGTGACTACCTTAATAAAAGCTTATGAGATATCATAAGAGCATAAATATACCTAATTAAAGAAATAAAACTTACACCTAAGATCCTTATGCCCTTATTACTATAAATTAAACTCCCTAACCCACCATTGATTCACTACC
This sequence comes from Torreya grandis, assembly GCA_037957365.1. NCBI lineage: Eukaryota > Viridiplantae > Streptophyta > Pinopsida > Cupressales > Taxaceae > Torreya > Torreya grandis. The sequence goes on along the minus strand of JARHVA010005233.1, from coordinate 1,156,500 downwards.
AACCCTAAACAATCATGATCAATCTGATGGTAGCCAAGTAGATAAAGTAGGTAAGATAGAAAGGACCAATCAAAGCCTAAAATAATAAACTAATAGATTTGGAGAGGTTATATAATCTGCCTTATATACCCTATTAATCCCATTACCAAGTTTATTATCAATATGACCTATACAATAAGCCTCTTTATCAACCTAACCAACAAGGAATAACGAAGATTATGTAGGCCAGACCTTATAATAGTTTCAATCCTAATGTTACTAGCAGTTAAAGGGCCTTGGTGACAAATTAGAATAAATATGCATAAGGTCAGTGATCTAATCCATGTGGGAAATCAATTGAGATTAAAATGGATCTAATTCATGAAGAATTTTAGAAATATGATATTCAATAGGGTCCTACCTTTCAAACACATGATAACATAACTCCTCCATAACACAAAGAAAGTTCTAAAATGCCTCATGAAGACATTCATTTCATAATCCTAGATAAATGGCCAAGTAAAAATGGAGGAAATAGAAGTAAGGTAGCTTATGAAAAAACTTTTTTTAACTTTTAAAAAGTTAAACACTCATTTGAGCAAGTAAAATCAAATCAGGGGTAAAATGTGCTCAAGGCAATTAACTCAGTTGTATCCTACATAAGGGCTAAGAGAAAGATGGCTGATGACAATTTAGGGAAGTATAAGGAAATTAAAAGATATCCCAAAATAAATTAATAAGATACCACTCAAGGTATAATCCAAAAAACACTTCTAACATAGTAGGCAATACAAGGACATGGTTAGTAATAAAAAAATCCTTTCATGCCCCAAGTCACACAAGCTCCAAGTGATGCTTCTTCTTCTAAATTTTAGCCAAATAAAATCAAATATCCTTTTATAATTGTGGAATACATGAAAAGGGCCAATTTCAATATTCCTATGTGGGATGATTTACTCATTCTAAGGTAGACGGATCTCCTTTAAAAATATATCTTTGAGCTTCATATCATGGATCGAAATGCTAATAAGGTAAGTGTAGTCTTTGTTAATGACAATTAAAATAATGATTCCCAAGATTCTAAGGTATTAAAGCCACCTCCATTATAATTTTAATTCATAATAGGATACTCCATTTATTCAAAATTACTTGATAGATAGTGGTGCCAATACTTCTGTCATGCCCAAAGCTATAGCTGATAAGCTAGAACTTAAGTATTAACCCATGAAAAGGGAGTTTTAAAATTGGGTGGGTCTCCCATAAAGAATTTAGGTGTTCTTAAGGACCTCAATATTATATTTAATACCTACCCAAAATGTTCCATATCCCAAGATGTCATGGTAGTTGACCTTCATTCATATTTTTCCCTATGCTTATCTAGGAATTTCACTACAAAAATTGTGGGGTATTTTTATTCTAACTAGTAATACATGATATTTAGGACTAGGTATGGGAAAATGGTTACCATAAGGTCTAAAATTATTTATAGGTTTCGCTTAGAACCCTACATGCCTAATTTATTCAATGTAAACTACACTATCCTTAATGAAGATGAGCATATCAACGATCAAGAGTCCAGATAACCACTTGAATTCGTCTTAGATCTACCTTTGTTGAATGGGTAACATAAAAACATGGTTATGAAACCTATAAAACCATTGAGGAAGAAGTATTAGGTGTGTATTTTATTTATGGATAAGGAGATGTTATTCCTAGTCTCACTAGCCCAAGTCAAGAGCATGAAGGCATATGGAGTTTATTATTTGATGGATCAAGGTAAAAGAATGGGAGTGGGGAATGTTTTCTTATTGTTTTCCCTTAAAATTATATGTACTATTATACCTTAATATTTTAATTTATCTACACTTAAAACACTACAAAATATGAGGCCCTCATTCATGGGCTATAATGGGCAAGGAGGAGAGGAATTAAACTCTTACAAGTGAAGGGGGATAGTGAAATAGTGGTGCTATAGGTGAGGGTATTAGTGCATAAAAAATACACTTTTAAAGTCCTAAAATCACTAAGTTTGGGATATCTTATATGACTTCCAAGACTTTTACATTTAATATATACCTAGGGAGTCAAATGATCATGCAAATAGACTAGCTACAATTGGTGCACAATATGACATAGTTGATAGAGTTAAAGACACTAAAGGGTATTCAAAAATTAATGTAGTGTGTAGGCCATCTATACCTGATAAAAAGGTGAGTTTTCAAGGTTTTTAGAGTGATAGTAAGATTTATTCATTTTTCCAACATGAAGAAAATTTTTTCTCAAAGAACCAAAGTAGAATGTAACATCAATTTAGTTATCAGATTTTCTAGTTAAGCTTAAAAAAATTACCCAAAGGTTTAGTGACATTGTATCATCTTAAATTAAGATGGATAGTTGAAAAATGGCAAGTTGATTATCTCCACCAAAGAGGAACATTATTTGAAGGTAGTTATTTTCAAAGACAAGTTGATTAAGTTAGGGATAGTTAATACTAAGGATTAGAGAGATAACTTCATATACTTATGCTAGGATTTTTTATTTCTTTACATGGGAATAACATGATTTTAAGGGTTTGACCCTAGGTTGGCCCAATGCACCATAGAGTTAGAGAATAATGAAAAACTAGTGAGGCAAAAACGAAGACAAGTCAACCCTAAAGTTGAATTAATCATGAGAAATAAATTTACAAAATTGATTTAATATAAGATCACATTCCATATTAAAAATTCCTCATGGGTGGAAAATATTGTGACTATAAGGAATAATAATGGGGAGATACATTTGTGTGTTGACTTTAGGGATCTCAACATAGTGTCTTTGAGAGATCATTATCCCTTATTGTCTATGGATTAGATTCATTATAAGGTCTTAGGATCTTAGAGGTTATCTTTGCTTAATGGATACTCTAGGTATAATCAGATATTGGTGAGATAATAAGATAGACACATGATTGCCTTCACAACAAAGTAGGGCACCTATGCATGCATGAAGATGCCCTTTGGATTGTCCAATATAGGAGTAAATATCCAAAGGGAAATGGATGTAGCCTTCCAAGTGATCATTAATGATATGGTCTTATATATCTTGATGAAATCATTGTGTTTTAAAAGGATACTAAATATCACATCGCACACTTGAGGTTAGTGTTTGATAGGAGTAAGCATTTTGGATTTTCCTTGAACCCCCAAAAATGCATATTTTTAGTCTATGAGGTTAAACTGTTTAGACATATTGTGTCAAATGATGGCCTCTCTATTGAACTTAAGAGGATTTAATCAATCCTAGACTTACCCTTGCTTAATCACAAGAAAGGTTTGTAAATTTTCTTGGGAAATATTAACTTCATAAGGAGATTCATTTTAGGATTTGTAGAGTTGGTGAATCCACTTAATCATATGCTCAAAAAGCATAAGGATTTATCATGGAGAAAGGAAGGTAAAATAATTTTTGAGTCCATAAAGTATGACATATCCCAATATCTCACCCTCCTCAACCTTGAATTTAATATTGACTTTTTCATGTATGCATTCTCCATAAATGATGGCATTTTTTCTATGCTCATGTAAAAAAATGATGAAGGAATAGAATAACCATTTGATTTATTCAATCAAGAATTATAATGATATGAATAAATATATACCTTTGTTTAAACCATGTCCTTATTTTTGTGATATGGATTAAAATTTTAGAAACATGGTATCTAACAACAAATTCATTGTGATGGTAGTTCACCCAATAATTAAGGATTTCATACTCAATAGAGACTTAAGAGAGAAGAGGGCTAGTTGAATGAATAAATATATGGAGTATGATATTGAAATGAGGGATAAAATTTTTATAAAAGTTATGGGAATATATAAACATATTTTATTAGAGGTTAAAGAAGAAAAAAAGATGGTGTTATCAGTTTATGAAAATCATTAGGTAGATGCAAACATGACCTCTCTCAACTGGACTAACGATGTGGTAAAGCTTATCCCAAGAGGACAATATCCCATAGGCTTATATAGGAAAAAAATAAGAAACTTTAGGTTAAATTCCATCCCTTATGTCTTGGTGGATAGAGTGATTTTCAAGAAGGATATAGGATGTATGCTCTTAAGGTGTGTTGAATCAAACCAAATTGATAAGTTACTAGAGATGTTTCATGATGGGCATATAATTGTGCATTTTTTTTATCCAAGACCATATATTCCAAGATCACTATAGTAGGATAATTTTGTCCCACATTATTCAAGGATTCACATTCTTGGGTTATGATGTGTTCTAAGTGTGCCATGTTCACAAGTAAACAAAGGTTAGTTACCTTACCCTTATAAACCATCCAAGTTGAATAACCCTTCATGAAATGAGGTTTATACTTCATATTAATGATCCATAAACTTTAGTGTTGGGAGTAAGTGGGTTATAACATCCATATATTACTTCACAAGGTGGGTGGAAGCATTTACACTCAAAGAAGCTAATGAGAACTCAGTTTTAGAGTTTTATGATAGTCTTGTGACCAGGTTTGGTGTCCCCTCAACCATCATATTAGATAATGACTTAGACCTATATAGTGATAAATTATGTGAGTGGGATCTTATACATGGAATATATATCAAATATTCCTCTAACTACTATTCATAAGGCAATGGACTAGCAGAGTCCAATAATAAAAATTGGATAGGGATAATTAAGAGCACAATGGAAGATAGTTAAAGGGAATGGGACACAAAGTTAAATACTACCTTATGGGAAGATATAGTCACACATAAGATTTATAATTTTCACTCTCCTTACCTCCTTTTTTATGTTAGAGATGAAAAACTACCCATTTCCCTTGAACTATGAGCCTTAAACTTGTGCACCAACTTGAGCTTATAGAAGATGATGCAATGGAAATAAGAATGAATGAGCTAAGAGAGTTAGAGGAGACAAGGGATAATTTTTTTCATTCCATGTAGTATATTAAACACCAATTTAAAATATAATTTGATAAAATATCTTCATGCAAGACCTTTCAATAAGGATAAATAGAGCTGAAGTGGAATTAAGACCATGCCAAGCAAGGTGAACACTCAAAGTTTGACAGTCTTTGGAGTGGACCTTATATCATCACTAGATGCAAAGAGAGTAATTATTTTCAAATATATAGTTTAAATGGTGATGAAATACCCATCCATATCATTGGGATGTTCCTCAAGTACTATTATTAGATATCTTTATGGTCCTCTTGTACATAGTTGTTAGTGTGTGTCTCTTTCCTCTAAGTACCTCTACACATGCTTATTTGTTTATTTTTTTGTCCTTGTTATTTTATTTTATGTGTATTTGTATTTAATTAAATTTTTTTGTGTGTTTTACTATGTCTCATTTAGTTTTAATTTATACATGGTATTAGAGTCTATATGTGGTAAAAGGTTCATTTGCTAGTCATGAAGAGCAAGACAAGGAGTTTTGAGTTCCCTTGATCAATAGGTTGGTCAAGCCAAATGAGTCACCAAAAATTTTGACCAATTTATAGTCCTATCCATATAAAGGGGTTAACCTAAAGTCTTAGAGTCTTGATCTATCATTATTTTCCATAGTTGCCATTCATCCTTATGAGATTGGGTTGTTCAATCAAGATCATTATCTTCTCATGTTGTAATATGTTTGGTATTTATCATCACCCCTATTTAAAAATGTATCAAGTATTTTCATGATGTTTGAACATGTATAAATATTGTTTATCAATTTTATGAATATTAAAAATTCAAAAATGCCATGGTGAAGATGAGTTGACAAGACAACCTAGTGAATAATCATGAACACCTTTGATTTACCCAATCATGTCAGGTATGTTAATTTTGAAACTCTTAAGAAAATAATGAAAGTATTTTGGGGTCCAATTTTGGTATTTTATAGGTTTTAAAGGTATCCTTATATATGTTAGCATGATATCCATTTGATATTCTTCATTAAGGTCATGTGTGTGTCCTAAAATCAATATTTTTGACGATATTGAGACCTAGTTTGATCTTAATGGGCCACTAATCCACATTTCAGTCCTCTAAATACCTCTCATGGGCTTCATTAGGCCAATAATAAGGTGTTTCATGTACTATTAAACCCATTCCATCAAAGGGTAATGCGCAATTACCATTAATGGGTCCCACATGTGCTAATTTATACCTTTTTAGCTTCCCTCATTCATACCATAGACTTAAAAACATCACATGGATCCTGATTTCCCTCCATGCCCATTAACAATGGATTTTGGTCTAAAATTTGAGAAAATGTAGGGAAATTGTAGGATTCAAAGGTTTTTTAATAGTACATATAAATATAGTAAAAACTAAATTAGGTGGAGTCAAGAATCTATAGGGGAAAGTCAAAAATGACGTGTAAAATAAAACTAAGTGTTTAAATACTTGGAAAGATCAAACCTGACCCACCTTCCCATTGAGCTCATTGGTAGGCTTGTAAAATACTTCAAGTTTATGCTTAGACCATACAAAAGAGAGAATGAAGACCCAAGATCTTGGAAAAGGGAAGTAAATTGGGTCATATTTCATTCATGGGCATTGATTTATGGTTGGTCCTTTGAGTTCTATGAAAATTCCTTAATAACTTAAGGGATATGAGAATCATCCATGTCTGCACAAGCCAAATTGAACATAATGTTTTTCATGGGTTTCTAACTTATTTGGCAAAACCAATGGTTATTCCTATTTCCTTAGGTATTGAAGGAAACTCCTATGGATTATTAAGTGTTTATCCAACATGTGTGAGGTTATGTAATGATAAAACATTTATAATGGTAAGGTTTTAAATTTTTAGGTACGCTTGGATAGTAAGCAGAGTGTTGAGTTCTCTCACTAGAGGAGGTTGATAATATTGGAAGATTAGCTGGGTGTTTTAATCTTCCCTAAATCTCTTTGCTCAAGGTTGATGTTCAAATTAAACTCCTATCCTCTTAGTGTATCTCCAAGGAAAGGGATCATATGCATTTGAAGTTCACTATGTGGGAGCATTATATGTTGTTCAATGGTGCCCTTAGAACCTTCAAAAATAATCAATAATATGAAATGGAGTGTTGAAGTGATGATAATTTATCATCATATATTTAAGATCAAGCCCCTTAACCTCCATTATAGACTCACATGCCTTATAAACACCTCCCTGACTCCAAATCTCACGTAATATGTTATAGAAAAATTTAAGGTTTTTTATTAAATGTTAAGGTTTTTTGGAGATTCTTAGGTTTCATTTTCTAACTGTATAGGCATTTACCTAGTCTCTAAAGTGCCATATTTGGATAGTATGTGTATTAGGGTATATAATTTCCCTACAGGGTGTCTTGGAAAGGTTTCCATGCTTCATTTCATGTCCTTTTCACACTCTTACCATTTCATGTTATCTCCACTACCTTTTCACTATGTTTCAACCCTATTTTCCATGCTCCAACCCCTCATATCACACCATAGTCACCATCGTACACTCATCCACACTTTATTCCATGTATAAACCATATGAATGATACCTAACATTCCATTAGGACCCTTAATAACTATTATCTCATGGAGGATAGATTGATATGGGTCATATACCCTCCTGAAGTAGTGAATGACCACTTATAGGAAACCACTCTAAGCATACTGAGTGGACCTTCCAAAGCATTATGTGTAGACCACTCATGGGCATAGGAAGTAGTATGAACATAAGATAATGGATACCCTAAGGATGTATAATAATATGTGAACAATTCATAAGTGATTAAGATAGTTTCAAGTCACCCTCTCCACCTATAAGCCTATTGTTCAAACCCCTATAAATAGTCATTGAATGCAGATGAATTGATATAACATTGTTAATGGATATTAAGACCTCCATATTGCTTAGGGTAAGAGGTATAATACATATAATAAAATTAAAGATTAAAACTAAAATAAAAATAAGTCTTGGTGGTTACCTCATCCAAAGGGAAACTAAACATTAAACATTGACGTGAGAATAACACATGCCAATTGGGCATACATCCTAAGCCTAAGAAGGATAAGGTATGAAAAAGGAAATAATTTTGAAACATTAATATATAATAGTATAACTAATACTAAAATACATGATTTAAATCCTATCACCATAGGCATCTCAAGAGACAAAGGATAAGTCCTAGTCAAGACCTCATACTTCCAATCACTTAGATAGTAGTTAACACCTATATCTAGTCAGGACAAAATTGTAGTTTGAGTTTTATATGTGCATGAACAAGATTCCAAATTTAACTAAAATTTTCATTTTAAGTGGTTCAAGGAATCCATGCTCTTATTTAGGTTAGATAGATAGTGGGTATACCCACTATTTTATCTCAAACCTAGCCTAATTAGTGATAGTCAATTCTTGGGTTAGGTGAGTGAATTCATGTTTATAAGGGATTGGAAGCATATTAGAATCCACAAGGGGTTATAAATAAATGTAATAGGATGGTGAATTTATTCATACACCCTCTAAGGGAAGTAACATCTAGCGTTATAGTCAGATTCCCTTGAGGGTAGTCTAAAGAAAATAGACCTTAATCCAAGTTTTAAACCCTAATACCATCTTGAAGAATCCCTAAGTCCTTATAACAAGATTGATGGCCATGAACTATGTGTAAGAGTGTTTTATACCCTTAAAACATTATTTTAATTGAATGGAAGAAAGAAAAGGGTTAGAATAATGTCAAAACTGTAATCGAGTCTCAAAGCCCCAATATATTTAGCTTGAGATGCAACTTCAAGTGTTCTACACTCCACCATAGAGAGGCTCAAGCCTAGGGAATTTGGGGAAATTTAAGTCTCTGTATGAACTAAAAACAAATGAAATAATGAGAGGAATTGATGAGATAACTTTTATTAATGATCCTTAATAGGTTAACCTACTGAAATTGGCTAGCAAAAAACTCAAAGGTCACCTTTCAATGCTCCTCTCTCCACACATCATCTACATGGGACCATAAGATATTGAGGGAATATTAAGGGGTCAATATAATATAGGTTAATGGTAATTGGTTTTGGTTTGGAAAACCATATGTTATGAACCATTTTTAATTTGGTGGACATCTTAAAAACTTATAAATCCCTAAAAGGTACCTAATGGTGAATTATTGATTTAAAACACATCTAGATGAAGTTATTTTGTCCTAAAATGGTATTTAAGGTCCCCTTAAGTATTTTTATGATCGTGAGTCTCATTGAGTGACATATGTAGGGATAAAACTATATGAATTAGGCTTGAAAAGACTAGTTTGAGCCTCAGAATAGAGTAATGGGAAGTGTTTGTGTGAATCATGATGTTAAGGAGAGATAATGGGTCTTAAAGATTCTAAATTTCCCTCTAGAATTCATCTAAAAATATCTCAATGACTGGTTCTATTTATAGATAGACACAGATGATGAAACTAAGAGATGTATGTATTTAAAAGAAGTTAAATGGCCTAATTAGACCATTGTTTCCATTCAATAGAATCTTTAAGGTGATATTTAGGTTCATAAAAAGGTAGAGATTCAAAAAATCCCATAGGGTAAGGGAAAACATTCATGATTCATATTTTTAAATAGACTATTATAAAATGGTCATTAGAGTAGTGCCATTGGAAGGTGGAGAAAAAATAAAACAAAGAAACAATGGCACCTTGGACTTTCATGTGAGAGTTCATCATGATGATTAAGGATGTTTTGGTCATTGTGAGTTTAAATAAATTTCATATAGTTAGTCCTTCTGGTCTGTAGATTTCTAAATACTACTTAGGGAACATGCTTATGACCTAAGGAGAATTTACAAATGCTCACAAATATATAAAAACCTTGCATGAATGGTCAAGCACATTAGGGGAGGTAGATGGGTATATTAATATGTATTTAGTGTAATTGGTTCAGGGATTTAGGATCTAATCTCTATGAACCATCATAAGATTCATAGTTTTGGAATTAAAATGACTGAGAGGTGGGATTAATTAGTCTTTAAAAAAAATTCATAACAATCTCACTTAAGCAATCATGAAACATTCAAAAAAGCATATAGATTCAGCAAGCATAAACACCTATCCAAATAAGCATGACATACATGAACACATCACATATGTGAGAAAACCTTAAAGGGAAGAAAAACCACTAAAATATCCAAATGAAATACATTCCTATAAGACAAACACCAAATTTAGTGAAGCACCCACTTCACATGGAGCACCAACCCTAACTAGCTAAGCACCAACTCATCTAAGCTTTAGTAAGCACCAAATTACAAGGAGGCACCAACCCCCTAGATACTCAGTACCAAATAATTCATCTAAAATAATTTATCAATTTCAAAACATTTTTTTTCATATAATATATGATGATCTTATTCTTCATCTCTTCACTCTCTTCTATCTCTCTCAAACCGCCTTCGAGGCCTCGTCGCTCAACTAGGTCTCTTCAATACTAATTACGTGACGTGAGCTTAACACTCACACATAAAACATATACAAAATTTTCATCACTAATCCTCTAAACTCCTATTATGGTCTACAAGGCCTTCTACTCACCAATGTATTATATCATTTGCATTCACTCAACACACACTAATAGGCCTAAAACTGCCTAGTATTTATACAAGTCTCTTATTTATATCCTTATTACTCATAAAAACACCATTAAAATTTTAATTAAGACATGAAATATATCTTATTAAATCTCAAGAACATGACGACCTTAAAAAAATGTATAACAAATATATCATATGATCTAATAGTAACTATTGGTTTTGCAGAATAATTTGTTGACCTTCTCTCTCTCAGACCTCACTCATCTAGACAAGCCATTTTGGATTCAATGTTTTAAGCTCATATACTAAATTAGAAAAAAAAAAAGTGTATAAGACATAAAAATATAAAATATCAACACCATGTACATTATATTTTTCAACTAAGATCATAGAGTCTCAAATTCATCATTGTAACTTGCTTACCTAGAATTACTAGTTTGCCTTAAAGCATAGTCATGCTAAAAATGAATTGCAACACTTATATGACAACTTTAAGAGACTCAAACTTAACTTAAATTATATTATGATATAAATATACAATTATTATATATAAATATAACATGGTCAAATGTCAATAATTGTCTTATAGACACATCTCATAACCTTACACCTTCACTATCTCATGTGTACTAGATAGATCAACTTATGAGCAAAATTTTCCTAATATTCACTAAAATAAAAAAATTATATCCAATATAAAAATGTATTAAAATTATTTAAAAACTTATTCATGCACTTTTATTCATACATATTCCATGATAACACATCCCTAATCACCTTCTCACTTCTGCCTAGATTTCTCACTATTTCCACTATTAGACCTGTTAGTGACTAGTCAACTTAGATGAATATATTATCACACTTTATGTAAATTAATTTCTTGGAAACACCATGGAAATAAAATAAAAGTCTACATATTTATCTTCCATATATTTATAAACTTTGACTTGGTCAACTCTAACTGCTACAACAAATCTTTGATAAATAAGGCCTTGCTTGTAGGGTCCACTCACTCACCTAAAGACACAATTACACCTCAATATTATTGGGAAAGCTTAATAAAACATATAATCACTTATATATCCATAAAAATCAATTATAGGATTTTTTAAACAAGATCTTCCACATCAGGTCATTGTTACGGTTATAGAGAGGGTTAACATTATTTATGGTGTTAATGATTGTTCATAAAATATTTCCCCTTATTTACAAAAATAATGCTTGTAAATATTATATAGGACCATTATCAATCTCTCCTTAATATCTCATGTTCTCTTTTATAGGTTAAACATGTCATTCAACACTTTAAATCCCTTCTTAGGTTGAGAACCCTTCATTTTGTGTACTCAAGAGACCTGAAAACCACTTTTTATGCCTTTTATTACAAACCATGAATTTAAAATTTGTGATAATTATTGAGAAAAAATTTCATACATATTAAAACACTCACTATCCATAATTAACTTGTAAATATAACCTCATACCCCATTAGGTCATACTCTCTCTTTTTGCTTCTTTGGACCTTGACCTATAAACTACATTACGCCTAAAATATGACCTTAAAACTTGTTTCCATGCACTCTCAACTTAAATAAAATATTAACATAAACTCTCTTATTTTTATACATCACATAAATCCTTAATATACCTTTAAAACATGTCATGATGCCTCATTAGGTTAGGTAGGGTAAAAAACTAGTCTAGTTATAGACTTGGACTTAAGGTCTTACCCTTCTAGGCTCCCCTTGAAACTATCCTAAGTAATCCAATGCCTCATATTCATGATACATAAAAATTATAAATAATATTATGAATTTATGCATCTATCTCACCAAGTTACCATTCTCACACCTTGTCATAAGGTCTCTTCATGTTATGACTAGTGTCATGACTAGGCTTCTTAAGTAATTCAAACTTTACAATTGACATTGAAACATTTTTGAAACTATATACACTTCTCTTACATGATTTCATAGTGAAAAATAATCCTCTCACAAGATTGTGGTTATTTACTTCACCAATATTCACTATGCACACCTTATCATAGAGTTTAGACTAGGCTTTTCAAGACACTTGTACTGAATAACTAGTACTCAAACATGATTTAATTGACATAAATATTGACATCAACCTTAGAATAATCATAAGGTTTCCTTCAAATTATCTCTCAATATAGATACATTAGGTTTCCTTCAAATTATCTCTAACCTACACATTGACATCAATGACATCAACTTTGACGTCAATGAAAACACTTCTCAAAAAACTATACCTTTGTCATTGATGGAAAAACAGTCTTAAACATAATCACTCTCATCTCCCCCAATATATTTAGTCTCTTTTCAAGAACTTTCTCCCCCTTTGACATTAATGACAAAGGTCTTTCACAACTTTCATCTAAAATCACACCTTCTTTGTAACAAAAGTTCAACACTTAGAATATGAGGCATTAAGGTAATATTCTCCTCCTTACACCATGCATACCTCATTCAAATGAACTTAGATTACAAGATCACAGATCAATCTTAGTAAACAACCTAAATATTTCCCCCTACAACTAACCATCCACCATGCTTCTACTAATTCAAGAGTGTCTCCATAAATCCTAATGGAGTCACCTCTTTCTATAGAGCACTAAAACAACACAATTTAAGGAGATTCTAAGATATCCATACTCTCATGAGAATGAATATCCTTATATATCATTTAATGCTTGATTGGAAATATAGGCTTGACCTCTTCGTCAACTATTTGATCATCAATATGAGTCAAAAATAGACATTCTTGACTTGATTTCACATTTTAGGTTTGCTTTACCATAACAAGAAGTCCATTTGAGCTTGTAGAATGATCATGAATAACCTTTAATATGTTTGGTTTCTATAAATTAATTTGTCTTCTCTCTTTCACTATAGGAGCTTCAAACCTCTTATATTGATTTGATGACCTTTTAACTTTGTTAGGATAGAATATTACAATGTGCACTACACTATAACTATATCAAACCACCTTATACATACCATTTAACTAATGTGAACTATGAATCCTTTCAAATTATGATGAATACGCATTATTGGAGGGTCTTTTAAACTCTCTTACTCTATGACCAAATTTATTACATAAAAAATAGTAACCTTTGAATAAGATATCATACTTCATAACATTAGGCTTTTTGATAGATATTTTCATGTTGACATTGTCTTCAATAGACTTCTCCTTGAGTTGAGCTACCTCTTTTTGGTCTTCTTTGAAACCAATACCTATCTTATCACTTTTATACTTTTAACTACTTGAGATGTCATATAGGACCTTAGTTTTCTTTTAAAACTTCACAAAGGTCTTCATCTTGCTAGACTCTTGATCCAACTCAGCTTTTAAGGATTCCACTTCAATTTCATACGTAATGCATTCTTCCTTTTTAGATTTTAGGTATGCATTGAATATCTCCATTTTTTATTCAATTAGATTGATGATCTATTCATACTCCTTGGAAGTGTTACTCAGTATCTCCTCAAATAATCTAATCTACTCCTCATAGTCCTTAAGTAATGATCTTAGTTTTTTATTCTTTCTCCATTGAAACTTCAACTCTTCTAGAGAACTCACCAATTTTACCTCAAGGTTCACTTCAGCTTCTTCTTCATCTGATTCTACATCAACCATAGGGCCTTTCCCTTTTGATAAACTCTCATTGCCTAATTCTATGGCCATGAAAAAGGTTTCATTATTGTCATGTTTAGGTTCATTACTACCATCATCACTATCATATGTGCTTGTATCAGTTAGATAAAATGATTTATCGTTTTTGGTATAGAAATTTTTCTTATTTTTTAATGACCCTTTCCTAACTTCATTCTTCCTAAAATATCTCTTATGATTGTCAAATTTATAGTCCTTCCTATCATCTCCATAGGGTTAATTTTGAGAGGCCCTAATAGAAAACTTATTAGAAATATTTGAAAAATTTAGGGAAATTTTATTCATAGTTGTGGAGAATCCTTTATGTGTGAAGGAAAATCTATGATTATTTTAAATGATAAAAAATAAATAGTTTAATTTTTTTTTGTATAACCATTTTACTATAGCAAAAGATAGATACCAAATGGAAGAACACTAAACAATCCCACTGAATGGGCAAATCAAAAGATGTGATGAAAAACTATGCTAAATACCTATGTCAAATGGTTTTATTAGAAGGTTTTGTCAAATGGATGTGGTATATGGTTGTGATGTTCAACTATGAAAAATGGCTAAACCAAATGGTATGTAGTGGTTGGTGTGTGTTAGATGTCAAGTGTTAGATGATTGTGTATAGTGGTGGTATGAACAGATAATGTCAAATAGTGATGTTGGGTCATGTTGATACGTGATCAGTGTGGTCAATCTACTATCCTATTGTGTAGTCACCCCTTTATCATATAAATAATCACCTTATACCCTAATTTTTAAAATTTTATAGATTATATTTATCATCCCCTTTTTCCCCCACCCACAGTAATTCCCCAACCATGGAAGTAAAATATGTTTTCAATAACATGCTATGCCCAAACATTTTAAACATTATACAATATCTAGATACGTATAATGAATGGATTTTGAAATATATATTTGGTAGCCTGCTATACATACCCTAATATGAAACATACATTGGGTTACTCAAATTTCTAATGTCTTCCTATGATAATAAAGAGAAGACCTTCACTATGAACTTGGACTCCAAAATTATTTGTTTTGGTACCTTGATAGAAGAGATTCATAGTCTAATAGGTCTTTTGTTTCATAATGGAAACCCTTTGAATTAAAAATAAATGTTGACATATGATGACAAGAATTATTTAGAGTCACATTTCATCTTACATATTGGTTGAGTTGGTATGTAATTATAAATTTATTTTTATATTCAAAATTCAACTTTCGATATGTAAATTCTTTAGTTTTCTCTTGCATTTTATATAGTCAAAAGAGGGCCCTCCATGTAAAAGATGTTGGTGACCCATTGTTTAAAGAAATGGTTCAATTTTTCCTTGTGAGAATAGTATTTTAGGGAAGACCATTATATATTCCCATTGGGTATCAGTTTACATTGTTTTTACTCTTTCTAATTTGAGACATGATTGGTGTACTTTCATTTCCTCTACGATAAATCTTGAATTAAAGTTTTGCTTGTACCAATCCCAGTTCCCCTATTTTTTTTTTAAATTTTATTCTTGAATTATATTATGAGGCCTTATATTACTTCAAAAAAACACTAATTCTAATTGTGATTAAACCAAAGATGAGTAAAAAGACTTTATATCTAGAGAAATAGGAGGTTAGTTTATTTGTTTATTTGTTGAAATAAGGTTTAATATTTGTTTATTTGTTAAACTGTTACCAAGTTAAGGATTAATAAATGTTTGGAATTTGTTTATTAAAGGTAAGATTTTATGCTTCATGAAAATAATCTACCTCAAAATTACAATGTGTATTTGAAGGATTTGCTAATTTTGAGTCTACAAAATCATCTTTGCAATCATTTCAAATTTCACAATGTGCAAGAGTTTCTTTCTCATCATCTCTACATGTAGGTTTACTATTAAAAATTTTCAAATGATATTTTAAATTTTAAGTGCATTATTTTATTTATTGTGTTAGTTGACTTGGTATCAATTGATTTTATCATGGAACATCCTCCACCACAAAAAACCCCAAATTTAATATTCCTTCTAGACCCTCTGTGCAAGGTATTTTACATTACATATTTTAATTTTTTTGTTTTTTGGTTTTTTATTATAGTTTTTTACGAATGAAAGTTTTTGTAATGTTCCAACTCAAAACAACCCCATCACTCACAATATAGGGCATATAATGGAGGAGATATTATCTCCAAATACGAGTACTAAACCTTTAATTCCAAATTAGCATATGGTTTTGTTTTTAAAATTTACCATTTTTCTAAAATAATTTACATTTTACAAGGCATCCTCAATAAATAATAAAAATTATGCTGCCTCTGCCACCCACAAACTTAGTTTACTCAAGGGGGAAGACTCTTTTATTATCGTAAGTGCCAATAGATAAAAGAGGAACACTATAATTATTATGTTCCCAATTTACTCATTTCTCTTTTAGAGGTATATCGAGTGGGTAAGGATTGACTTATTTGAACAAAATTGATCTTTATGAGGAATATCTAAGGATTGAAAGTAGTGAAGTTTTTGGAGCTGATTTCAATCCACATGATTTTATCCATGGAGTAATTGTTCATGTAATTGATTAGGAGGAACCTTGTACCTCTTCACCCCCTATGTGATAAGAGAATGTTGTCTTATATGATGATGGTATTACATCTTTTCCATTAAACAATTTAGTATAAAAATTTATTACTTCAAATCTTAAGAAGGGAGTTGTAGATGAATTTAAAAATGTGTAAGTTTTGGAGTTTCGAGTGAAGGCATTGATAAAAGAAATAAATGTTCATTATTAGAACCACTCCCAGTTAGAAATTTTTTTTCACTGGTATAGCATGAACCCACAAAGGTTGATGCTTTGTTTTCCCAAGCTAAATCTAGAGTGATTATTATTTCTAATGGTTATAATGATAATGTGTTGACTATTATGCTTAATAAGTTAGATAAATTGAATGTAGAAGTCTAGGGATATTTTAATAAATGGGAAAAAGACATAAACCTTGTTATGATTTCAAATGTTGAAAAGGAAAAATTATTTGGTAATGTATCTTAATTTTAATCAAATTTCATGTCATACTTGTTTTTGTTCAAATCTAATTACATTTTGTTTTAAATTTCAATAAAAATATGAGCATTTGAAAAAACAAGATGAGGTCCTTAATGTGCATCTAAAAAATGCATGAAAAAGTTTATATTCTGCATTCAATTTAATGATAAGCTTGTTATATTGAATTATAAAAACAGCACACTCTAAAAAATCATTAAGGAGGAAGGACAAGATTCCAATCCCTTATTTAAGTAGAAGATAGATGTTGATTTGAGTCTTCTTTCTGTAGGAGATGCTAGAAAATAAGAAAGGGAAAATATTTCTCATATTAATTACATTTCCAAGGATCATGAAAGAGTAGGGATATTAGAGGATGTTAGTGGCACAAAGGATTTTTTGGTTGAGAAATTAGCTGCGAAGTGAAACCCCAAAAAAAAATTTAAACTCTATAATATTTGTAAACAATGTTTTGTTTTGAAAATTATATTTTCAATGACAATTTGAAGTTTGGATTTGCAGTGATCAATTTATTATGTTTTAATTAGTGGATGAGCCATGTGGATTCAAATTTTTTTTTTATGGATTTGGTGTTAGAATTGAGCATGAATTTCAATTTGAATTTTATGATGTTGTAAAGTGACCATTATTAAATCTAAGTTTATTCAGTTGATGCAGTTTAAACAAAATAATGATATAATATTTTTTTCTATCACCATCATGTTTAACTTTAGATTCATATTTTAAATATAAAATTTAAAAAACTTAATATGGTGCTATAATATCAAATTATAGTTATTTCAAATGATAATACAATTAAAAAACAATTAAATAAAAGGGAAAGTATCATGATGAATGGATCAAATATTTCAAATGATAATACTATCCCTAATTGTAATGAATTTAGTATTTGAAACATTTTATAATATAAATAATTATATGGAATTTCAATTTATAATATAATAATTTCAATAAATATAAAACTAATACTCTATTAGTTGAAACAATCCTACACAAACCTGATCACGCCAATGACATTTATATCTGTTGTGTCAGTACCATATTCAGTGTCATTATTTACATCCTTTTTATTTGTCACTGTATTTATTATTCCTATTATTTTAGTTAGATAACTCCATGTCTCTAAATCTATTTCATAAGGAAACATGTCCACAACATAATGTGAAACATATAATCTAAAATAGGTTTCTAAAATTTTATCCAATTTGTTTTGAATTTTTCACTTAATAAAAGCTAATGCACTGAATACTCTTTCATCTTCCACTAAGACTAAAATTGTTGTTTTACAAAGCTCATATAATAAAAAAATACTCACTTAGAATTTCCTATAATATATTACTGGCATAAATTTTTTTCCATAGCCATGTAATTGCCCCATTTTTTATTGGTTCACATAGAAGGTGATATTATTCAAACATTATAATTCTAAAATGAGTTGACTAAGATGGAAGTAAATCCTTTCCAAAAATAACTTTTATTTCTTCTCCATTCATCTCTACATATCTACCAAAATGATTTACAAGACAACCCATGTATTTGTGGAATAAATTTCTAATCATAATTTGACTGTTATTACTCTTGATCATTTTGACCACAAGTCAAAATGAATTAAAATCCTATAGTAAAAAAATTATATATGGGTATAATATAATGTCATATGGTGTTTTATAGTTAACTATATGTTATTTTATGTCATTTTAGTCTTGGTCATGGTATGATTAATCCTTATGTCATTTTGAGTCACTTAGGGGTCATAAATGAGCATTAAATGCAAGTGGTATGGTTTTCAAGGTGTCCATGTGTTACTAAATACCTTCCAACATATAAGGTGTTATATTTATTATTAATAATGATAGGACTAACTGAAATTTGAAATTACCTAACTAAAAATCAAGAAAATAGGTCTAAAAGAAGGAGTTTCAAAGGTATACAACCTATGAGAGAGAGTGTCACATGGGAGAAGGTTGTGGGATGGACATTCAAATTCCTAATACTCATTTCCATGCTTGACATGATTTAGAAGTGCCGAAAATGGGCCAAAACCATTCTACTCATCCATCGCTCCACTATGCACATGAAAATAGTCAATATGTTTTTTGGTGGTACATCCATTAGGATAACTTTTAGATCAAATGCCCTAAGGGGGTGATAATACACTAAATTAGATTTAATTTCATGTTTGGATTTCAAGGAATGGTCGCTTATACTTTATGAATTATATTTAAAAATTTGATTATGCTTTTTTCCCTATTATTTCCCATACCATGTTGGTTTTTCTCTTGTTTGATATAGTTCATTTAACTGAGCTACTAAATTTTCTTCCATATGATGTTCACTCTCTTGTTTCATGCTTTCCATGCTTAGTTTCATGTTTGGTAATGATTTCATGGGCCAAATATTTTAAGGTTGCAAGAAGGTGTTGTTAGTGAAGTTGCAGTCAAATTTCAAAATTTTCATAAGGTCTATTTATTTAAAATGGATTCAATTAAATGTGATATCATGTTTCATTCATCTCAAATTTCATGACAATATCCTTGTTGTTGACCAAATTTGACTTTTAGATTAAATTTGGACCCCTATAGGTAAAAAAAATTGTTTCTTAGATCTTATAGGGGTATAAATCTTTTTCATAGTCTATATTATTCTTAAATTGATGTTATCTAATGTATTTCTATCCTTATCATGGTTTTATTAGTCAATTAGTCAATTTGGGTCATTTAATATGCTTTTAAGTGTCATAAATGAAAATGACATAGTTTACAAGGTTCCTAGGTGTCCTATTCTCCTTCGAAACTTCAAATAGGTTATTTTAAATATCAAGGATATTAGTTATATAAGAATATTATAGGTTTTCTAACTAAAATTACTAAAACCAACTAAAAGAAGGAGAAAATGATACTTGTACAACCCATGGGGAAGTGTGCCACATGGGAAAACATCATGGAGGGCCATTCACCTTCCTTAAACTCATTTAAACATTTTTTTTTCTCTATAACTTCCAGTTTAAGTCCAAAACCATTTTGATCCTTTCTTAGTTTCCTAGACACACAAAAGTGACCGTCATGTTTTTGTTTAGTATGGATAGCTCAAAGGGTTTCAAGTAAAATTATTCTAGGAGGATATATTATAATTATACACCTTCATTTATTTATAAATATTATAAATAATGGTTTCATGTGCTTCATGCACCATCCTCATGTAGTTGACTATACTTTTTTGGTAGTTATTTCATGCACCTTGTAGGTTTTGATACATTTTAGTCAAATACACACAAAATATTTGGTGATGTTGGCTCCAGAGTATTTTTGATTCCTTCTCACATGGTATCCATTATTATTTTCATGTTCCATAATGTTTGGATGAAAAATTTAGTCCATGTTACATGAAGGTACCACCATGTACAATCTTAGCTAGAGTTCTTGTTTGCAGAGTGTTGTTCTCCTATATGGGTCTCATGTAGTTAGGAGATGAGTTTTCATAGGTATAATGCTCATATAATCAAATTTTAAATATTTTTTTTCACCATGTCATCTTTTGGGTAGCTTGTAATCTTGTCTTTCTCCATTGTCAACTCTTTACCTAGCTTCACTTGTAATCACATATTTGAAGCTTGTTCAACTTATTCATGAGATGATAATTAAGGTGTTTTAATTTTATAATCCATTAGTATTTTTAAATATTAAATTTATATGTTTCAAAATTGTGTAAGTGTGGTCACATGTTCATTCACTATTTTAAAACAGTCATTTCATGCTCCCGATTACTCTATTTTATGTATATGCAAGTGATTTTCACATTGGAGAATAGTTGTTGAAACTAGTTTCAAGGTGTTCTTGATGGAAAATATTGTGATTTAAGGTTTATAATTAATTTAAGTGGTTTTTAATCTATTCACCACCATTTTCTTGCCACATTTCATGCCCTGCCTGCATAACATGCCCAATACACACTTACATGGCTTTCTTGACATCATATTGAGATGTGGAAAGGTCAATGTGTGTTCTAACCTCCTAGTATTAATAGAGGTACATTAGGATGTTTGATGAAATCATAAAAACACCAGAGTCATGGTTATTTTCATATTTCCCATATTTAATTCATGGTTTGAGCACCAAAACATCCACTTATAGGTGGTTGAGTAGGGGATCAAAATGTTTGTATGGGAAGGTTGACATAATTTTACACCTCCTTAAAGTCGTGGTTAGATATATAATTCATCATAAACTCATATAATATGTCAAAATGGAAATAATAGGTGTTAAACCATGTTGAGAAGATGAGGATTGTATTATATAAAGTTGTCCCTAAAATGTCAAAATAGAGGTCAAGGGGCTTCTTGTGATTATCCTAAAATATGGAGGTAAGGGTATTAAAGCATATATATTGGTTAATATTTTATCCCATAGCATATATATTATAAATTAATATAATTTAGGTCAAAATTTTAGTGTAAGGTGGGATTTGGGAACCATCAAGAAGCCTAAAAAATCACTAAGATGTTCCATTAACATCTACAGGCTTGGGGAGGTAAATGGTCTTTTGTCACCCTAAGGAGAAAAATTGAACAAAACCTCATGAATAGTAGGGTTAATTTATGGAATGAGGTCAAATTTAATTAAATTGTTAAATATATGGGTAATACAATGTCTTTTAGACCCCTATGACTACTTAGAGGTGTCCCTTTAATGGGAAATACACACCTACAATAGTCAAAAGTAGGATCTCTCAGTCATGGAAAAAGAAGAACTTAGTTAAGGATTAAAATTCACATATATTATTATTAAAATTATAATAATATATAAAATGGTTATTATATCTCTAAAATATGACCTCAAACATCATGACCAAGTCCCAATAAGCTCAATGCACACCTACAATAGGATCTTAAGGGCAGGGGTGTCTTAGTCTAAAAGAGAACATAATTTGTGCTTCCAAATAGCATTTAAGTAAACTTAGGATGAGTATATATGTTTTGTGATGAAAATTGGTTAAATTTAGGTTCCCAAAAAATATAACCAAGGTCTCATGATGTAAATTAGACCTACAAGGGAAAACTTAGGGTATCTTAGTCTAGACAATGACCTAAAAAGTTGATGCTAAAAATGGTATTTATAAGTCTTCCAAAGAAAAATTATAGTTAAAAACTTAATTTTGGAATAAAAATTATTAAATTAAATCCTATAAAGATCATTAAAATGGTCTAATTGAGATTAATACACACCTACAGAGGTAAACTTAGGGTGTCCTAGTCAACAAGAAATGGACTCAGTTATAAAGATCAAAAGTGCATAGGTAGGGTTAATGGGAGATAAAACATGATTAATTAATGATTTAAAACATAAATTTGGATTATATTTACTTAATAAGATACAAATAGGATAAAAATAAGCTTACTTAGGTCATTTAAACACCTATATGCACCTACAGTTAGGTATAAACAAGTGAGAGCAGGGTAAGACATGCACTTGTCTAGGGGGATGGAAAAGCATTATAAAAAATGTAAATAAGTTTATGAAAAATTAAAAAAATGTCTTTAAAATAAAAATAATCTTCCAAGGTTACCATTTATCTTCCTTACTTGGACAAAGATAAACAATCTATATTGTGGACTAGGAAACCATGTTTGCTCAATAGGAAAGAATGAGGAATTCAAGGAAAAGGAGTGTTTTGCGAATAATTAAAAGTTTAGTGAGAATTAATTGAGGATTAGGAATATTTTTAAACAAAATATAATCATTTTTTTAGCTTGGAGAAGTCACTCTTAGGCGGATTTAAGGAAAATGTAGGAAAATAATATTTTTAGAGGCCTTTTTGGGGCATTTTAAGATGGTTAGAAAATTAAATCAAAGAATACAGATAAAAAATTTAGTAAAAATCATCATAAATACTTTTAAAAAATCAAAAATTACTCAATTTTCCTTGGGTATGAGATATATACCTCACTTTTATGTCTTAAAGGTCTGCCAGTCTAGGAAAATCCAGTTTTGGCAAAGCAAGCTAGTGAGTACAAAATGGATAAAGGATTTGATGTAGATATTTGAGAACCATAGTAAACATATAATGAGGTTTATGGAATAAAAATATATTATATAAAATAATTATATAAATATAACACCCCTCTAGGTGAATAATCTATCCCTTGCATATAGTCCAACTAGGCAAGCTATCACTAGCCATAATTGATGAAAAGGAAAAGTTGATGAGGAAGAGTAATTGGAAGACTATAGGGAGGCTTGTTAGGTTTAAAAAATATATTTAATCATTAATAACACACCATAAAGGATAAAAAAATTATTGGAAGGTCTAGATCCTCAAAGGTTTAGACAAGCATATTAGGCAAGCATCAAGTCAAAGGCGAATTAGAGGTCCAACTTCATTTATAGCTATTGGTGAGACATATATATGATTGAGACATGTTGTGAACATTTAAATATACATGTATGAACTTTTATAATGCATGGAAACCTACAATAAATCCAATTATAACCTTTAGATATTCCAAACATGCAAAAAGGGGTAAAAATAAGCTTGATGGGGTATATTCAAATGTTCATATCTCCTCTAAGGATTATAATGGGATTAAAAGGAATTAAGAGAGGTTATTATGGTACCTTGGAATCATGTTTTTGGAATTTAGTGGTAGGCCCAATGTCAAATATTTATGAACAAAGATTAAGACCCAAAACTACCTAAAACCTATTAGACCCTTAGCTAAGACCCAATGGAGAATTTTTTTTTGGAGAGGTATTAATTTGGAATATTTTTACCATTAAATTTATTGGAATTTTTAGGGACTTAGGATTCCTTCCATATCTTTGAACTTTATGGAATTGTATGGACAGGCTGAAAATAAAAAAGTGACCAAAAGTGACAAGGTGGAATTGTATGGCCAATTTGTACTTGAATGACTCTTTAAGAAATAAAAAATTCATTTTACCTACTTACATGATGTAAAATTGAGTGTTATTATAATCTAGTTGGTCTTGTCTAGTATAAGATGATCTTTTCTAGCATGTTATCCCTGATTGTTCACCAAATGTACAGAAGAGTAATTGTTAAAGGTCTTTATTAGTGTTATTTTATAAGTGTATGAGTGTATTATAATTGTTTCATGAATTTATTACACAAATAAATCATCCATTATTACCCTCCTAAGCATAATAATACCTCTTGAACCTAACATATATAACATTGATGTGACAATACAACTTGAGTTGTGAGTTTTGTGTTAAATAATATTTGTTTATCTCTAAGTAGTATAATTTTACTAAATAGGATGAAATCCAATTTGGTTCATCAATTTTTATTTTTATTGGTTTTTTTCTTACCCCTTTTCATCCAAATTTAATATGTAATAAAAAACTTTAAAGAGTGCATTAATGAAACTAGCTCTTTTAGAGACTCATCTCACCAAATTATTACAAACAACAAGAGATATGTTTACATTGTGCCACATGGATGAGGAGAGATAGGAATCTCCTTAATTGGTTAAAATCTAAGTGACTATAATTTTTGACACACCCAGTGGGATTCTAAGTCCTATAAGATTGTCCAAGATTGGTGCTAGTCTTGGCATAGTTATATCTACAAAAACATCTACATTCAATACCTAATAAATCCACTAAAGTTTTTAGCTCTTTGGATCCTAATCATTACATAATATCCATTTCAAATTTATCCACTAAGTTTTATTTTAAATTTATACCCTTTGAGTTTATGCAATTGCCTTTTCATTCTATCAAAAGGATTAGGTTTGTAAATACTCATCGTTATTCAAGAGAGTTGGTGTTTAAGAATTCCAATTTTTTACTGAGTTTAACTTATAAAACTCATATTATACATTCTAAGATGGATAAAAACTAACCTTTTATACCTATAACTAGATCATCTCCTTTGAATCCTACCTAATATGACCAAATTCTAGGATTAGCCCTTAAGAGTGTTCCATCTTTTAGTGGAGAAGGTCCAAATACTACCATTGAACACATTAGAAACATAGAAAAAATCTACAATATCCATAATATCACTAAATATAATGTGGTTATTAGTTTATTGGAATTTTACTTCAATGGTAAACCTTTAGATTGGTATGGGACTCTACCTAAAAATTCTATTGGTCCATGGGATGAACTAGGAGATATATTCACTAAGAGGTTTGGAGATAAAAGTGATCATTTATCAATAGTTGATAAATTGACCACCATCATAAGGGAAAAATAATATTTTAACACTATATTTCAAAAAACATGGGATAAGATCCTAACCCTTGTGATAACTACTCCAAACTATGCCTTCATGTACTATCTAAAGCATTGAATAGTGATGCATCCAGTATGATTCATTCCATGGGTGGGAATACACTACATTATTCCTATGAGATAGCCATTAAATCTTAGAATTATCTTGTTCAATTAGGGAAGATTGGTCCTAGACCACCAATTCCATTTTTCCTTGATTTGTAGCCTCTTAGTCAAGTTGCATTACCTACTTTGGTTCCTTTGCCTAGTCAAGAAAAGTTTTCCATTGCCCCCACTAATGAGATCCATGAAGTAAATATTTTTATCCAAAGTGTTAATAATGAATGGTTTTACCTCAAAAAGTAACAAGATCAAATTTATAGGCCATATTAGTACTAAAATTATTTTGGGCAAACATATAGGCCTCCTTTTTAAGGCAATATTCAAGGACAAGGTCAAATCACTCAAGCTAGACCTTACCAAAGTTACAATCCTATATCTCCCTCATCTTACAAATATCTTATTCTTAATAAAAAAAAATTGTTCAAGAGTAGCCATGCTATCCTCCATATGACCAAAATCAAGACCAAGTTGCCTATACTAATGAGATGCATAATCAAGCCATGACTATCCAAGGTAATCAAGCATATCATGTTTCATGTTTTGACATGTTAATGTAAAAGGGAATGCGAATTGGAATGGATAATGGAAAAACACAATCTAATTACACTCTCATATATAATTTTGAGGGAGATTTTTATGCCATCAATCATTTGGGAAATGCAAGTAATGTGAATGCTAGTGTGTCCTCTAACACTAGATCTAAGAAGAGGGTTGTTGAAGATACAAAAGGGGCTAGTCAAGGACCTATTTTGACTCCTACATCATATAAAATTGTGTGTGGGTCTAAATTATCCCCTAAGGTGAAAAAAAATTAGAATTCTTAGAATGTAAGGCCTACTCCTACACATCCACCTTCACAAAATATATCACAAGTTACTAGTTCTTCCAAGGAGCCTTTCAAGGTGAGAAATCCTTATATCAATGTTGTGGATCAGATGAATAAGTTACATATGAATATTACCTTGTGATATTCATTTAAAATACTGGGACAAAAGGATATGCTTCAAAAGGAATAATAAGGACTAGGTAAGCAAGTTGGATCAACTATAAATGAGAATGTTATCTTAGTGAATGGAACTCAACCCATTGTTCTACAAATGAAAAAAAATGATAAGACTCATCCTTTTTACCTATCCTTTATTATTTTTGATTTATTAGTTCACAATTTAATCATACATAATGGGGATAGTACTTCAATTATGCCCAAGTGTATAGCTGATAAACTAGGCCTCAAGTATGAACCAATGGCTAAAGGAGTTTTAAAATTAGATGGATCACTAGCAAAGACCTTAGGAGTAGTCAAGGATTTGAATATGATTTTACATTATTTTAACACTTTTTCTATCCTTCATGATGTGGTTGTGGTATATTTACCCCCATACTTTGCTCTTTGTTTGTCAAGAGAGTTTACAACTAAGATAGGTGGATACTTGGCAGCCAATTGGTCTTATATGCTTTTTAGGACAAAGTACGATACTAAGGTGAAGATTGAATCAAATCCTATCCATCACAATCACTTAGATACTTACATTCCTAAGGTGGAAAATGTCAATTATGTTATTATTGATGAGGAAGAAGTTCACATATATCAATCTCCAATATATTCTCTTGAAGGAGTTTTTTATTTGTATTTAGATGAATGGGGAGATGAACATTATGAGAATGATCCTTAAAAATTCATAGATGAATCTAGTCTTGGAGTGTATTGAATTCATGAGGAGGAATATTTCATGCCAAACTTTGATGAAGCCAAGTGAAGACATGGATAGTTTATGGTAGTTATTCTTTCATGGATCTATAAGAAAATTTGGGGCAGGTGGGGGAGAAATGTTGGTTTCACCAGCCAAGGAAAGGTACTATTCCACTTTAAGATTTCACTTCTCTTGGAATTTTAATGTAGAAAAATATGAGGCCCTCATTCATGGCCTTGAGTGGGATAGGAAAATAGGTATGAAATAATTACAAGCATATGGTGATAGTGAGTTGATTGTGAATCATGTAAGAAGCTAAAATATGACTAAGAACTCTTTGCTTAAATCCTATAAGAATATATTGTGGGATCTTGTAGAGTATTTCCAATCTTTCAACATTAAATCCATCCCAAGAGAATATGACAAACATGTTGATAGGTTGTCAACAATTAGATCTTAGTTTGATGTTCCAAATGGGATAAGAGAAGATAAGAACTAGCCACATCTCAAGTTGATTGTAAGGCCCTCCATACATGATAATTCCACTAATTTTAAAGTTCTTGATAGTGATCAACAAATAGATATTTTTATACAAGATAAGTTTGAGTTTTATTCCAAGAATCAGTCTAAACTACAACAACAATATAGAGGCAAGATTGTATAATTGAAGTCAAGCAAGCTCCCTAAAGGCATAGTCATACTTGAGAGTATCTTCAATGATGATGATAAATTTAATAAAGAGAAGGTAATCATGTATACTAATCAATAAAACTATGAGAGAGTAAAAATATTCATCTTTAAGTTGCTTGAACTTGGGAAGGTATGTACTAGTGAAGAGAAACATGCTTTCATTAAGTTATGTAAGGAGTTTTTTGATGCCTTTGCATGGAAATATAGTGATTTAAATGGTTTTTATCCAAAATTATCTCAATATTAACTTATATTTATATGATAATGCTAAGAATATCAAGAAAAAACAAAGGCTAATCAATCCTAAGATTTAGCCTATCATGAAGAAGGAGCTTACTAAGTTGATTGAGTCCAAAATCATTTTCCTTATTAAGCATTCATCTTGGTTGGTAAACATATTACATTTTAGGAAGAAGAATGGGTAGATCAGGTTATGTGTTTATTTTAGGGACTTTAATATATTTTCCTTGAAGGAATATTATCCTCTTCCTTTAATGGATAATTTTTTTCAAGTTTCGGTAGGTAGTGAAAGGTTTTCTCTCCTTGATGGATATTCTAGATATAATCAAATTTTGGTGAAAGAAAGTGATAAATATAAGAAAAAATTTAATACTAAATGGGTTAAATATGCTTATATGAAAATGAATTTTTTATTTTCTAATGATAGAGATACATTTAAATGTGCAATAGATATGGATTTTAAAGGACTAATAAATGACATTTTGTAGGTGTACCTTGATGATATCAAAGTTTTTTCTAAGGATGTAAAGGATCACTTGAATCACCTTAGGAATATTTTTTAGAGATATATATATTTTGGAATCTATCTTAACAAAAATAAGTGTGATTTTTTTATACATAAAGGAAAACTTTTAGGATACATTGTCTCAAAAAAGGGCCTATCCATAGATTCTAAAAGGGTGAGTGTAATCTTGGCATTGGCTATACCCAAACACAAGAAAGGTTTGAAAAGTTTCTTTGGGAGAATTAGTTTCATAAGAATTTTCATTCTTGATTTTTATAATTTATTAAATCCAATAACCTCTATGTTAAGGACAAATTAAGGGTTCACTTGGATAAGAATAAGGAAGGAGAGTTTTAAAGAGATTAAACAAGCCATTACTCAAGCTTTAACTCTTAGAAGTCTTAATTTATCAAAGGAATTAAAATTTTATACTTTTGTAAATGAGGAGGTAATATTTTCCATTATTAATCAATAAAATTAAGAGAATTTTGAGAAACCTATTGCCTTATTTAGTCAAGGTTGAGAAGGATATGAAGTAAGATATACCTATGTTGAAATGTAAGTACTTTTAGCTATTATAAGTCTAAATAAGTTTAGGAATATGTTATATAAAAACAATATTCACATATTGGTACCTCATAATAGTGTTAGACTTCCTTTTAAGTAGATATTTGAATGAAAAATGGGCTAGTTGGATCACAAAAGTGATGAACTATGATGTTGAAATCAAGACAACCAAGCTAGTGAAAGGAAAAGGGTTATGTGAGCATCTTGCTTCATATTTGAAAGAAAAAAATAGGTTGTTTTATCACTTCATGATGACCCTATGATAGTTTTACCTTCATCCATGAGAATTTGGACACAAGATATGATCCATTTTCTTCAAACCAGTTAGTGTCCACAAGGTCTAGATAGAGCTAAAAGAAGGTATTCTAGATTACAACATATCCCTTATGTTATTATTGATGGAGTTTTGTTTATTAACGACTTATAATTTGTGTTATTGAGGTGTTTTTAATCAAATCAAGTTGAAAAAATACTTTTTGAGTTTCATGATGGACTTGTTGGTGGTCATTTTGCTCCAAGAACCACAATTGTTAAGATTATGACAGCTAGATACTTTTGTCCTAGTTTGTTCAAAGACACCCATGATTGGGTAAGGAAGTGTTAAAAGTGTGATCTTTTTTATTTTAAACAAAATCTTTTTACCTTTTCTCTTTATCCAATATAGGTAGACCAACCTTTTATGCATTGGGGTCTAGATTTCATAGGCCTAATCAACCCACCTTCTAGTACTAGCCAAAAGTGGGTGTTGACTACTAAATATTACACTAAGATATGGTTGGAGGTTGTTTCTCTTAAGGAATTAAATGAAATTTTAGTTCTTGACTTTTGTGAAGGCATAATGAGAAGTTTTGGGGCTCCTTAAATAATAATTTAAGACAATGCATTGGCTTTCCTTGGATTGAAGATAAGTGAATGGGATTTGAAAAATGGAATCTATCTTAGTACTTCCTCAAAATATTATCCATAAAGGAATGAAATATCTGAGTCCACCAATAAGAATCTAATTAGGATCATAAAGAGGACAATGGAGGAGAACCAAAGGACTCGGCATTCCAAGTTAAAGATAGCTCTTTGTGATGATAGGATCACCCTAAAAAGAGCCATTGAAAACTCACCATATACACTTGTTTATGGGAGATAATATAGACTTCCTATTTCACTTGGGCTACTAGAATTGGATCTCACTTTTCATCTAGAGTTTATGGAAAATGAAAGCATTGAAGTCACATTATGTGAGTTGAGGGAACTTGAAGAGAGAAGAGATCAAGCTATGTAAACTATGAGGACTCATCAAGATCAAAAAAATAGATACTTTGATATAAAATCCATGACAATAATATTATAATAAGGTGAAATTATTCTAAAGTGGGATGAAGATAGCGCTAAGCTTGGAAAACACACAAAATTTGATGCTTTATGGAGTGGCCCTTATGTTATCACCCAATGCAAGTAACATAATGATTTCCAACTCTCAAAGTTATATGGAGAGGAGATTCATAACCTAGTCAATGGGATATATATATATAAAACATTGATACTAATTTTATCCTCTCTCATACATATTTGTTATTTTCCTTGTTTTCCCTAAGTACTTATGCACATGTGTGAGTATTTTTTGTGTCTTACTTTATCTTGTGTTTGCTTGGTGTGTTACAGTTCTTTTATGTGTGTTTTAGGTAATTCCTTTATAATTATCATAAATAACTCATTTAATCCCTTGGCCCATGATAGGATAAGGCTACTAGTCCTTAGTATAGTAGGCATACTACCCTTATGACTCACCAATTTATTGACTAAATTTGACTTTTAGGTCAAATTTGGACTCTTATAGGTAAAAAAATGTTTTTAAAGATATTATATGGGTATAAATATTTTTCATAGGATATATTATGGCTAAATTTATTTTATCTAATGTATTTCTATCCTTAGTCATGGTTTTATTAGTCAATTTTTCATTTTGGGTCATGTAATGTGTTTTTAAGGGTCATAAATGTAAGTGGCATGGTTCCCAAGGTACATAGGTTTCATCTTTTCCTTCAAAACATCCAATAGGTTAGTTTAATTTTTATTAATGTTATTCAAATTATAATATTATAGGTTGTCTAATTGAAATTCCAAAAACCAACTAAAAAAGGAGAAAATGGCACTTGTATAGCCCATGGGGAAGTTTGACATGATAAAATATCATGGAGGGCTTATTAACATTATTTACACTAATTTAAACATTTTTTTCTCTATAAGTTCCATTTTAAGGCTAAAACTATTCTACTCCTTTCTTTGTTTCCTAGACACATAAAAGTGACATTTAGATTTTTGCTCAATATGAATAAGTCAAAGGGTTTCAATTCAAATTACTTGGGAAAGTCTTAATAATCTTATATAAATTCATTTAAATATAAATATTTTTAATAATGATTGCTTGTTCTTCATGAACCATCCTCATGAAGTTGATTGTACTTTTCAGGTAGTTGTTTCATGCACCCTATAGGTTTTGCTCCATTTTGGTCAAATAAATTAGTTATTTTGGCTCTAGAGGATGTTTTATTCATTATAATATGGTATCCATTATTATTTTCATGTTTCATAATGTTTTTTATTGGAAAATTAGTCCATGTTATAGTAAGGTGTGACCATGTAGAGTCTTAACTAATGTTCTTCTTATTTTTAGAGTGTTTTTATCCTATAAGGGTTTTATGTAGTTAGGATATGAGTTTTCAAATTTATAATGGTAATATTACCAAATTTTTCCATGTTTGGTTTTGCCATGCCATCTTTTGGATAGCTTGCAATCTTGTCTTTCTCTATTGCCAACTCTTTACCCAACTTTACTTGCAGTCACATGTTTGAAGCTTAATAAAATTATTTATGGGATGATAATAAAGATATTTTAGTTTTCCAAGAAATAAATAGTTTTAAATATTCCATTTATATGCTTCTAAAATGTGCAAGTGTGTTCACGAGTTCATTAACCATGCTAAAATAGTCATTGCATGCTCCTAATTACTCTATTCCATTATATGCAACTAATTTTCACATTGGAGAATAGGTTTTGAAACTAGTTTCAATGTGTTCTTGATATAAAATCTTGTGATTTAAGGTTTATAATGAATTAAAGTGGGTTTTAATCTATTCACCACCATGTTTTTGCTACATTTCATGCCCTGCCTATATAACATGCCCAATGCACACTTACAGGGCTTTGCTGACATCATACTGAGGTGTGGAAAGGTCAAGTGTGTTACAACTTATAAGTATTGATAAATATGCATTAGGATGTTTTATAAAATAATAAAAAATCCATATTCATGGATAGTTTCATATTGTCCATATTTAATCCATGGTTTGTGCACCAAAACATCCACCTATAGGCAGTTGAGTAGGGGATCAAAATGTTTGTATGAGAAGTTTGACACAATTTGACACATAATTAAAGTCTTGGTAAGGTATATAAGCCATAAAAAGCTCATATAATTTTTCACAATTTCAAGAGAAGGCGTTAAACCATGTTGAGAATATGAGG
Source organism: Torreya grandis (assembly GCA_037957365.1). Classification (NCBI taxonomy): domain Eukaryota; kingdom Viridiplantae; phylum Streptophyta; class Pinopsida; order Cupressales; family Taxaceae; genus Torreya; species Torreya grandis. The sequence goes on along the minus strand of JARHVA010005233.1, from coordinate 1,123,686 downwards.
AGTATATTCTGCGAAGTTGTCCCTAAAATGTCAAAACAAAGGTCAGAAGGATTCTTGTGATTATCTTAAAATATAGAGGTAAGGGTCTTAAAACATATAACCTAGTCAATCTTGTAGCTAGAATAGAGAGTCTACATTCCAAGAATGGATGTCAAAATTTCAATCCAAGGTGGGATTTGGTAACCTTCAAGTAACTGAGATGCTCCATTAACATCTACAATCCTAGGGAGGTAAATGGTCTTTTGTCACCCAAAGGAGCAACATTGAACAAAACCTCATGACTAGTAGGTTTCAACTAATGGAATGAGTTAAAATTAATTAAATTAATAAAGAGAGTGGTGATACAAGGTATTTTATACCCCTTTCACTAGCTATAAGTATCCTATTAATGGGAAATATACACCTACAATAGTCAAAAGTAGGGTCTCTCAGTCATGGCAAAAGAGGAACTCAATTAAGGAGTCTAAAGCACAAATATTGTAATAAAAAGTATAATAATATATAAAAGGGTTCATATATATCTAAATTATGTCCTAAAACATCATGACCAAGTCCTCATAAGCTCAATGCACACCTATAGTAGGGTCTTAAGGGTAGGGGTGTCTTAATCTAAAAGAGAACATTATTTGTGCTTCCAAAGATCATGTAAGTGAAATCGAGATGAGTATATATTTTTATTTATTAAAATTGGTTCAATTTAGGTTTATAAACAACATAACCAAGGTCTCATGATGTGAATTACACCTATAGGAGCAAACTCAGGGTGTCTCAATATAAACAGTGACCAAGAAAGTTGATGCTAAAAATGGTGTTTGTAAGTTTTCAAAAAAATAATTATAGTTCAAACATGAATTTGTGACCCAAAATTATTCAATTAAATCCTATAAACATAATTAATATGGTCTAAGTGAGATGAATACACACCTAAATGGACAAACTTAGGGTGTCTTAGTCATCAAGCACTCGACTCAGTTTTGAAGATCAAAAGTGCATTAATAGGGTTAATGGGGGCTCAAAACTAATGAATTAATGAGTTAAAACCCCAATTTGGATTATATTTACCTCATAAGATATAAATATGATCAAAATAATCTTACTTAGGTCTTCTAAATCCATGTGTGTACCTATAATTGGGTACAAGCTAATGAAAGTAGGGTAAGGCATAAACTTGTTTAGGGGGATGAAAAAAGATTATAAATTAAGAAAAATATTTTATTACCAATAAATAAGTGTGTTAAAAATTAAAAAACTCTTCAAATGTGACCATTTACCTTCCTTAGTTGGCCAAAGAGTAATAGTTTGTACTGTAGACTAGGAAACCATGTTTGCTCAATAGGCAAGTATGAGGAATTCAAGGAAAAGGAGTGTTTTTGGATTAATTAAAAGTTTCATGAGAATTAATTAAGGATGATTAGTATTTTTAAATATAACTTAAGAATTTTTTTATCTTTTAAAAGTCACTCTTAGGAGGATTTAAGGAAAATATAGGAAAATAGGCATTTTAGAGGTCTTTTTTAGGCATTTTGAGATGATTAGGAACATAAATCAAAGAATACAGCTAAAAAATTTGGTAAAAATAATCATATTACTTTTAAAAACTCAAAAAATACTCAATTTTACTTGGGTATGAGTTTTATACCTCACTATGTTACCTCAAAGGTTAGCTATGCTAAAAAAATTAGGTTTTGGCAAAGCGAGCTAGTGAGTACAAAATGGTCAAAGGACTTGATTTGGTGCTTTGGTAACCTAATTAAATAGGTAATGAGATTTATGTAAGTCAAAAAGGTGATTTAAAATAAATATATCGATATTATACCCATTTAGGTGACTAAAATACCCCCTACATATAATCCAACTAGGTAAGTCCTCACTAGGCGTAATTGATGAAAAGGAAAATTTGATGAGGGAGAGTACTTGGAAGTGTTTAGGATGATTTTTTGAGTTTATAAAAATATATGGAAGCATTAATAACATACCATAAAGGATAAAAACTTTATTATAAGGTCTATATCATCAAAGGTGTAGACAGGCCTATTAGGCATGGTTCAAGCATAAGGCCAATTGGAGGTCCAACCTCATTTCTAGGTATTGGTGAGCTATCCATATTATTGAGAAATGTTGATAAGATGTAAGTATACATTTATGAACTTATATAGTGTATTTACACATAAAATAAATTCAATTCTAACTCTATGATAGTCCAAACATGCAAAAAGGGGTAAAAACAAGCTTGATGGGGTATATTCAAGTGTTCATATATCATTTAAGGTAGTACATGGGAACCAAAGGAATTTTTAGGGGTTATAAGGATCCCTTTTAATTATTTTTTTGGAATTTAGTGGCAGGTCCAATGTCAAATATTTATGAACAAAGCTTAAGACTAAAAACTACTTGAAACCCTACTAAGCCCTCAGCCAAAACCCGATGGAGAAAATAAGATTGGAGAGATATCTAGATGGAATATTTTGACCATTAAAGCTATTGAAAATTTAATGGGACTAACTCATTCTTACTCCCATATCTTTTATCTATACAAAATTGTATGGACAAGGTGAAAATAACGCTTTTTTTACCATTTTTGGTGTTTTATAGGCTACAGGAGGAGTCTATATATGAGATAATTTTTTTATGAAAGATTAATAACTATAATAACTCCTTATGGTCATTTATTTCAGGTAAAAACTCATTATTATCCAAACCAAAGCTCTCATCTCAGCCAGTCAAAATTGCCATACTGGACACAAAGGTGAGAAGGGTGAAAACTCCACATGTGAACCTTTTAAATGTGTACCTAAGTAATATAATTAAATTTATAGTATTTTAAAGTGTCATTAACTCACTCCCATGTATTATCATGGAAAAATAAATCCAATTTTGAGGAAAAGTGTGAGGGGTGATTGAAAAAGGATTTTTTAAGACTACATGTAGTGGTGGCTTCCTTCCAGGAGTTTTTAGATGAGTAAGAATGTAACCAGTGAATAGAGAATCATACTTGAATTCCTTCCCTCTCATTAAAATAATCATACCTATCCTTATTCAGTTTTTTTACTTTCAAATAGGTTCAAATTATGAAAGCAATTTTTTGAGCCAAGACTAGGAGTTTTATGCCACTTTTCATAAGTTTCATGACTTGTATGGACACTTGGTCTTCTCTAAATTTCATGTTTAATTATATAAATATTTATAAGGAAATTTTAATCCATTTTATTATATTTAAAATTTTAAAAATTTTCTTTTGGACTTCCCTTATCTTGCTCTTCTCTTAAAGGTTATAAATATTTACTCTTTTAGCTCTTTTTGACAGCCTCCTTTGGTTAGTGGTGAAACCCTAGCCAATTTTTTACTAGAATGAATCTTGAAGAAATAAAAAATTTATTTTTCCTACTTAAATTATATATAATTGAGGTTTATTTTTAAATTTTTTGTCTTGTCTAGTAGAAGATGATATTTTCTATCATGTTATCCTTGATTGTTCACCAAGTGTGCAGAAGAGTAATTGTTACAGGGCTTTGTTAGTGTTATTTTCTACATTTATGAGTGTATTATAAGTGTTTGATTAAATTATTATAAAAATTAATAATTCATTACCCTCCTAAGAATAAAAATACCTCTTGAACCTAGCATATGAAACATTGATGTGATAATACAACTTGAATTGTGAGTTTTGTGTGAGAATCTGTATTTAGCTCTAAGTAGTATAATTTTAGTCAATAACAGGAAATTGAATTTGGTGAATCACATTCTAGTTTTATTATTTTTTCCTTACCCATTTTCATCCAAATTTAATTGCTCATAAAGTACTTCAAAGAGTGCATTAAGTTAACTAGCCCTTATAGAGATTCATCTCACCAAATTATTACCCACAAAAAAAGAGATGTTTCCATTGTGACACTTGGATGAGGAGAGATATTCATATCATAAAGGTGTTAAAATCCAATTGGAAACACTTCCTTCCAATTTCAATCTCTAACATTCGTATCATAGGGGTTGCAATCAAAGTGTGAAACATAGTCAACTCCCAGTTCATTCTCACTTATAATCATGGTGTATAAAAGTCCTAAGAACATTAATGGAAGTAAGATGTAAGTTTTAAATATTTTCAAATCATATTTTAACATGAGATATCAATTTAATCGAACCAAATATCATAATAAAGACTATGGTGTTAGTCATATGCAACATATACACACGGTCAACCATGGATGTGCACTTATAGGTGCTCCCAAGAATACATCACATTGAAATGGGATGTTTTAACTTGGTTAAATATTTCAAAAGTTTTAAACCCTAATTTAAAAAAATTAAAATAACATAATATCTTTAATGAGTTCATATCATGTGTATATTGATCAAATATTGAATTCACTGCTTGGTCTTCAACTTGAAGCATGCCTACAGGTGCCTCACAAATGCTAATCACTTTAAAGGAGATAATTAGAACTGAATGAATCTATACATGGTGAAAAATATTACATTTAAAGTAATATATATCTAGTTTTAAGGTTCATATTTTATACACACTACCATATTTATGCCCATAGCCTGTACATTTCAAGGACAACCTATAGTTGGTACTAACAGAGATTTAGAGGTGTCATATGGAAGTGTTAAAACATGTTTTGAAACTCTCCTTTATAATATGTTTGAGAAGACCATGTTATAAATGTATAAAGTAATATATATATATATATATATATATATATATGTATATATATACACATATATATATACACATATATATATACATATATATATACATATATATATATATATATACATATATATACATATATATATACATGTATATATATATATATATATGTATATACACACACACACACACACACACACACACACACACACACATATATATATGTGTGTGTGTGTGTGTGTGTGTATGTATATATATTTATGTATATATATATGTATGTATATATATATATGTATATATGTATATATATATATACATATACATATGTATATATATGTGTGTGTGTGTGTGTATCTATATATATATATATATATATATATATATATATATATATTCAATCTTGAAAGGTTGCATCTTCAAGTTGATGATTGTGCTCATGGACAAAATCCCTAAAACACAAAAATATATCACGCACCCCTTTTGTAGATGTCATATGGAGTCTTTATGAAACCAAATGCACTCATATAGTATCCAAAAATAGGGGAAGAGAATTTAAAAATTATGGTATGTATGATTAGTGGAAATTATTCTTTAAAGGGATCCAATATGCATAATTGTTCACTATGGTTTAACAATGGTATCTACACGATTTGAAACTCAAAGTGACCCTAGCATCTTAAAGTTGAAAATGAAGCATATATTAATGTTTTAATGGTATTATTGAGTGAAAATTAATACCAATGATCAAAAATTTCATCAATATAGGTTTATGTGTAATGTTTTGAATCTCCTCTACACCTATAGGGATCCTTTCCCTTGAGACAATTCACCTACAACTGACTGCAAACTCCTATGTTATCCATAAGGTGAGTCTAGACTTGGAAATATAAACATTTATTGATATAATATGAATCCAAATGATTAAATTTATCCACAATTGACATGAAATAATATTAAAACTAGATTCTCACTCACAAGACCCTACTTGTTCTAATAGTCAACTATAGTTGACTATAGGTAATAATAAGCTAGGAGGTGGTGTTTTGATGTTGATAGAACTTGATCTTGAGATAAATAGATATAATAAAATATAAAATTAATTTTTAAAATTTCAAGGTATATATAGGCATTTTTTTCAAATTGCAACCATGCAAATCTATGTCTATAGGTGTCACATCTGTAGCCATGACAATATAGTCATAGTTCATTGTGATTGAACATGACAAAGAAAGGCGAGGGAACCTTAGGATAGTAATGGAACATGAATATTAGAAATGGTTTAAGATACTAATAGGTAATGGTGACATATAAATAGGATCTTACCATATGGAAACCATGTAGAGAAGGGCTCCAATAGAGAAACATATTATCCCATGATAAAACCCTATACATAGTCTACTTTCCCAAGGGTTTGTCTTAGGTTTTTAAAGAGTTAATGGGTCTAATGGTATACTAAAGAGGTTAAAATAATCACATAAGGTATCCATCACTTTTATAATCCTATATAATATCCATTATACCTAGTAACATAGGGGAGGTACCCTCTATTTTGTTTCAGATAAAGGGTACTCCCCTAGGATGTTGACATATAGACGTTGAAGGAAAGAGAGAAAAAAAGTGAGTTAAGGGTGGACAAGAAATTTCAAGAGTTTGTGTAAATTTTAATAAGACATGATAAACCATACATATAAGTGATAAGTTCAATACGGTGTCTTAAAGTTCCAATCATGTAGGTAGACCTATATGTCTCAATTAGGCTTGAAGCCCAATTAGAGGGTCAATTTCATTTTTAAATTTAGGTGCGCACTAAAATTAATTAGAACATATTTTTATGGAGTTCTAAGGTGTTTTAAGATTGTAGCTTACATATAAAAACATAAGAAAGTTATTTTTGTGCTTAAACCCACATTAGTCTTATGCAAAATGATAAACAAAGCTTAATAAGGAAATTCGAAGTGTTCACATCTTATTTTATATGTTTCATGGGAGATAAAGGAGCTTGGAAAATTTGGAAAGAGTCCTAATCAATCATTTTGTATAATTGGTTCTTGATTTCAATTTCACAACTCTATGAACAAATGATGAGGGTAGAAAGTGCCTAAAATCCTCCAAAACCCTAGATAAAGACCTAATTGGGAAGATGAAGAAATAAAGGTATCCAAATGGTAAGGAATGACCATGAAAGTGATTTGATGTTATAAATAAATATCTAGATCTCCTCCCCATCAAATTAAGATGTTCTCTACTTATACAGACATGAGAGAAATGAGGTTTTCTTGATTGTTTTTTGGTGTTGTGTAGGTATTTAAAGGCTTCAAAATATGAAATAAACTTTGGAATAAGGTTTGGGACATAATATAACTAAAAATTATCATTTAATTCTTCAAAAAAATCCCAAGTTCCTATTCAAGTACCTCCATCTCAGCTAATCAAAACTGGTATAGTTAGTAAGATAGTAAGAAGGGTGAGAACTTTAAGTGGGAGGCATTTTAAGGTATACCTAATGAATATAAGGATATGGTAGGTATTTACATGTGTCTTTCACTCTTATTTATATCATGTAAAACTTTATCAAACTTTGAGGCCAATTGTGAGGGGCAAGTGAAAGAGGAGTTAATTAGATTGTAGGTAGTAATATCTCATCTCTAAGAAAAACTTGATGATTAGTGATGCAACCAATGAATGGTGTATCATGTCTACAACCAATCCCCATTAGTGAAATAATCACTTCTATCCCTATTAAATTTTGGGGTGTTCTAAAAGAGAGAAATGATGAGGGAAATGTTTTAAGTAAAATGTGGAGTCTTATACCACATTTCAAAAGTTTCATGAATTGGAGGGCCATTTGTCCTATTAGACCTTACATCGTCTATATCACAATTAATTATCTTACATTTATAACTCATTTTATCAGCATGACACATGTCCTAGTGACTCTTTGTCTTCATTCTCATTTCCTCTTTCTCAAATTCTATAAGTAGCAGTCATTTTGGCTCTTGTAATCTAATACCACACCATGTATGGAAAAGCCTTGCTAGAATGATATTTTATTTTTCCTTTGAAAATTAACTCAAGTCCATTTTTGAGTTCATGAATTATTATATAAGTGTGTAAAGTGATGTATGGTGATGCAAAGTGATAATATTTTATCATTTCTTTCCATATCCTTTCATGTTTATACTAGATTTATTATTATAATAGGTCATATAGAGTGTATTCAAGTGTCTTAGGATCCTTTAAAGTGTATACATATTCTTGGAGTTTGAAAATTTCCCTCTAGTTCATTTACCTTATGTTTCTTTCATGGATATCACCTCTATATTGAAACATTGATGTTAGGACCCTTTAGGACTTTGAAGATAATTTGTATACCTTTTTTAATTATGATAAGGTATGATGTTCATGTGGAAATAATATTTTTGTATCACCCCATTATATTGGGTTAATTTCATGCAAAGTTATATATCTTTTTCCACAAGCAAGCATTGGTTTAGGCTATAAGCATTTCAATATACATTCAGGGAGCTAGACCTTAAATCTAGAGGCTTAGTTCCACCATAGTTACACCCACATAACTATAAGTATTCCCATGTTACCAAAATATATAAGAGGTGTGAACACCCTCTTCTAGGGTGTAATATTTGGTGATAACATTTTTGGCATGCGTGGTGGAATCATTTTCTTCAATATAACTTGTTAAGGTGAATGTTGCCCTAGATAAAATCATCTATATATTACTGTGATACTCAACATTTGGTGACTCCATTTAAGGTAAAATATAATTTGAGGCCATTATTTTGACATATACTTGTTCTCATGCTTCATGGTTCTCACTAGGTCATCATATAAAATAGTATCAGTTTCATTGATCCACTTATTTACCCTAAACTTCCTCTTAAAGTTTAATACCCTAACCCTAATCATCCTTTTGAAGAGTAAGAAGACTTTTCTAGCTATGGAAGTGAAGAGATTAAATAAATTTAAGTTCTTGAAGAAAATTTGGCTAGGAAATATGCCTTTTCTACCTTTAATATTGAAAACCTAATCCATATTTAAGCCCATGATGACATTACTCCTAATTTCATAAAGAGTGTTCATACATTCACTAGTTATAGTCATGTTACAAGTAGTGAACTCATCAGGGATATCTCAATTTTTTTTATTTTTCATAACTTAACTAAGGAAAATATTTTTGTTAGACTACATTCCATGTCCCTTAGAGGGAAATATCTTGACTGGTATAGGACTTTTCCTGGTAGATGTATCACATCACGACAAGACTCTAGAGTGTTGTTGACTTCAATATTTGAAGATGAATCTAACCATACCTCTCTTATACAGCATCTCAATGTGATCAAAAGAGGCCCAAAGGAAACAATGCAAAAATTCAATGAGAAGTTTGAAAATAATTGGTATAGATTTCCTCCTCCCATGAGACCACCTACTAGCTTTGTGTTTCATACCTACTTAAGAGCCATTGGTATTGATATAACTATCATGATTCAATCTATGGGTGGGTTAACTCTTCCCAAAGCATATGAACTTGTTATTAGGTTTTATAATATTATCATTCAAGATGTAAGGTTTCTATGTCTCTATTATCTTATACTTTTGCTAATACTCTAGGTGTGGTTTAAATTCCCAGTGTCAATGCCAAGCCTAGGACCACTCCTAACAAGGTAGATAAAGTTGATCCATATACAAGAATTCAAGCCTTAGAATCCATGATTATGTAGGATATAATGAAAAAATGTGCCTATCAAAATCCTTACCCCTATCAACAACAATATGTCCAATAATTTTGGAGAGGAAGAGTTCAAGGGAAACCTAACTTCAATAGGCCTACCAATGTCTACAATCCAAACTCCACCACCAATGCAAGAGAGATGGTATAAATGCATAGTAACTTGGTATGAGGAAAATATTGGAAATGAGGATAATTTATGGATGATAATGAAGGTGGAGAGAAAAATATTATTTCTCAATGATGATTCACTCCCCTCTTATCATCTGAATATGATGTCATGATGTAAGAAAATGAGGATTGGTAGCCTCATGGAGAGAGCTTCACAAACTTCTTAGTGTAAGACACTTTCCTACTTAGTTAAGGAATGTTTATTGTATAAAATATATGGGACAAGAGGAAGGATATAGGAGGTGAAAATACCATGCCTTAAATTTCATCTAATCTTCCTCCAAGGAGGTAAAGCATGCATATAATCATGGTAGCTCCAAACACACCTACACCTCCTTCAAATCACAATGTGGCAAGGTTTGCTCAAAGTGTCTCAATTCCTAAAGTTATGATCAATCCTTTTCCTCCAAGGAATCAAGATAAGGTGAGTAATATTTTCCTAAAAATAGTGGATTCTTTGAATAGTGCCAAAGTATTTATCTCTTTGTGGGATGTTCTTTATATGCCTGACAAAAAAGAACTATTATAAAAGCAACTATATGCTATCCATACTAGTATTTCACCTTTAATTTAAATTCATGGTCATCTTGTCCTTGAAAATTTCACTATTAATATTGTTGAGCCATTTACTAAATTTGGGAAACCTCCACCATTCTACCTCACTCTCATAGTGGGTGACAAATTAGTAAATAATTGTATAGTTGATAGTGGAGCCTCTAATTCAATCATGACCAAGGTTGTAGCTGACAATTTGGGCCTAAAATATGAACTTCATAGTAAAGGATTTTACCAAATAAATGGTACCACTACTAATATAATATAACTAAAAAAAAGTTGAACATTTTCTTGCATGATTGTCATAGCTTTCCTATCCTACAAGACATAGTTGTTAAGCTCCCAGCTCATTTTGTAACCTAAATTTCAAGAGACTTAATAATAAAGATAGGTGGTTATATCTTATCTTCTTGGTAATTTTTGACCTTTAGGATAAGTTATGGAACCAATGTGACCATAATAACTTAGCCTCCTACAAGATTTCATATTGAACCCTACATTGAAGCAAGATCTGACTTGAATTTTTTTATCCATGAGAAGGAGGAATCTAATGTCGATGATGGTGCTTCTAAAATTGAGGGAATTTTTTATTTTTTATTGGATGAGTATGGTGTAGATGATTAAGGGCATGATCCTTATGTATAATTTGAGAAAATTGACCTTGGTACTTATATCATGCATGAAAATCCATTTAAAGGAGATGAGGTACATGTTAAAAATTATCATGTTGATAAAGGTAACTACATGATTCATGAGTATGATGATGATAGTTTTATGAATCTAGTTGAGCACTATAGTGGAAAAAATGATGTCTTTATTCTTAATATTAATGAGGATGCCTTAGATGATGACACTCATGAGGTAGATGAGAATGACTTATGGAAAAGGTTTGATGTCATATGTCAAGAGTTTGATCATCTTAGTAAAGTTACTTGTCCTCTTAATAATTATACATATGATTTGGTTAATTATTATACTAAACATGATGTTAATTTTCTCACCAAGCATGGAGAAGAGTTTCATGTTGTGAATGAAGAGGAACTATGGCAAAGTCTCAATGCCATATACAAATAATTTGATAAGTTGGGTAAGTCTCCTTTTTTCCAAGAGATTTCATATATAAAGTTGAGATTGATAATGATACTAATGATCATGTTGCCAAGTGTCCTATAAAACATGAAGGTGAATGTATTTCTACTGATGAAGGACCTAAAGCCATGAAAGAGCTTGATGTATTTTATGTCTAAGAAGTTGTAAACATGGATAGTAGGGTCAAGGTAGAAGTTGTGGTTCCTCAAGGATACTAAATAGTGTCATCTTAGGTTAAATAATTTAAAGAGGTGTTAGATCATGACTAATAAGATCTTGAAACTCCAAAACATCAAGCATATTCTATCCAAGAAGGTGGAGAGGTTGAGGTAGTTGTCATACACTCCAATCTATAATTTTTTGGAGAACATCCAATGGATATAACATATATCATAGTAGTTACATCACAAATAAAATTTATTAAAGATAAATAAATATCACTCATGAAGGTTTCAAACAATCCACTTGTAATCATAAGAAGATCCAAAAGTGATAGGCTTCTTGATCATCTACATATGCAAGTGATTGGTGATGAGCATGTTCCTCATGATAAGAGACCTCATGGAGTGACAATGATGAAAGGGGAACTATATTTGACCCTAGTTGAGGAATTATTAGATGTTTCACCTCAAGAGTGAGGTTTTTTAAATAGTATAATAGGTGTGTGTGTTTGTGTGTGTGTGTGTTATATTTCAATTTTGTCATGTTTCATAAGTGTTATTTCTAAACATGTGTGTTTCTTTTGAGTGTTTCTTGTTTTATGTTCCTTTATTTTATGTTTGGTGTGTTTTCAAAGGAAGATTATGTGTTAGATCTATCTATATGTGATTCCATGTCACAATGGATAGGATTAGGTAAATGGTTATGGAATAACAAGCATACCACCCTTGGGAAATTACCAATACTATTTACCATTTTGACCAAAAATCAAAATTTATCAACCCCCTATAGTAAAAAACTTATATAGCGGTATAATATAATGTCATATGGTGTTTCATAGCTAATTATATGTGATTTGATGTCATTTTAGTCTTGGTCATGATCTAATTAGTCTTTTTTCATTTTGAGACACTTAGGGGTAATAAATGAGCATTAAATGCAAGTGGTATGGTTTATAAGGTATCCATTTGTTATTAAATCCATTACAAAGTCTAAATTGTTATATTCTTTGTTAGGAATGTCAAGACTAATTGAAATTTGTAGGTCTATAATTAAAAATCAAGAAAATTGGTTCAAAAGGAGTTTCAATGTTGTACAACCTATGAGAGAGAGATTCACATGGAAAAAAGTTTTTGGATGGCTCTTAAACTTCTTTAGACTCATTTATACACTTTATATGCTATGAAAGTACAAAAAGAGGGCCAAATCCATTCTTCTCATACATCACTCCACTATGCACATGAAACTAGTCAATAGGTTTTTGGTTAGTACAACTAGTAAAAGAAATTTTAGATCAAATAAATTTGTGGGTAATAGTAAAATTATTCAAATTCAATTTCATTTTTGGATTTTAAGGAATGGTTACTTATAATTTATGAAAAATCTTTAACAATTTCACTATGTTTCTATGCCTATTATTTCTCATACCCAATAGGTTTTTCTCTTGTTTGAGCTGGTATGTATAAATCAACTACTAAATTTTCTTCTAGAGGATGTTGAGTATCTTATATCATGTTTCTCATTCTTAGTTTCATGTTGAGAATCTTTAACTATTTAAAGGTTGTAAGAAGGTATTGCTAGTAAAGTTGTAGTCAAATATCACCATTTATAAAAGGTATATTTACATAAAATGTATTTAATTCAATGTTATATTATGTTTCATTCATCTAAAATTTCATGAAAATATCCTTATTCCTAATTTAAATCTCAAATATTAGTATCATAGGGGTTGTAGTCAAAATGTGAGACATAGTCAGCTCCTAGTTCATTCTTAGTTATAGTCATGGCATATAAGGGTCACAAAAACATTAATGGAATCATGATTTAAGTTTTAAATCTATTATATATCCTATTGAAACATGAAATATCAAGTTGAGTCCTCCAAATAGAACAAGAATGGTTTTGATGGAAGTCATATACAACATACACACACAGTCAACCATAGATGTGTACCTATAGGTGCTCCCAAGAAGACATCACATTGAAATGGGATTTTTGAACTTTATTTAGGATTTACATAGTTTTAAAACCTCTTTTGAACACTTATATAGAACATAAAACCATTCATGAGGTCATATCATGTGTACATTGATCAAAACATGCATTCACTACCTTGTCTACAGCTTGAAGCATGCTTACAAGTGCCTTACAAATGCCAATCACTTTGAAAAAGAGAATTGGAACTTAATGAATTTATAAATGGTAAAAAATATTACATTTTAGGGAGTATATATCTAGTTTTAAGGTTTATATTATATGCACACTACCATATTCATGCACATTGCTTATAGACTGCAATGACCATCTATAGGTGGTACTAACATAGAGTTAGAGGTGTTATATGGAAGTGTTAAAACATATTTTGAAATTATCCTTTAGGTTATAATATGATTAAGGAGACCATTTAATAAATTTTTAAAGCATTGTACTAACTGGTAGTATTAAAAGGTTGCATCTTCAAGTTGATGATTGTGTTTAGGGATAAAATCCCTAAAACACAAAAATAGAGTACCCACCCCTTTTGGAGATGTCATATGATGATGTCACATGGAGTCTTGATGAACCCAAATACACTCATCTGGTATCCCCACATATAGTAATAACCTTTCAAAATTATTATTTTGTATGATTAGTGGAAAGTATTTTTTGAAGGGATCCAATAAGCACATTTATTCACTAAGATTTAATAGTGATATCTACATGATCTGAACCTCAAAGTGTCTATAGCATCCCAAAGTTACAAACAAGGCATATATTTATGTTTAAATTGTCTTATTAAGTTAAAATTAATAAAAATGAGCACAAAGTTCATTATAATAGGTTGATATGTAATTTTTTGAACCTCGTGTACACCTACAAGTATCCTTTCCCTTGAGATAACTCACCTATAGTTGACTGAAAACTCCTATGTTATCCATAAGGAGAGTATAGACATGGAAATACAAAAATTTGTCAATATAATATGAATTAAAATTATTAAAATGATCAAAAATTGATGTGATATAGTCTTGGAAATGTATTTACACTCATAGGACTATAATTATTCCAACATAATCAACTGTTGTTGACTATAGGTAACAATGAGCTGGGAGGTGGTGTTTTGATGTTGATACAACTTGACCTTGAAAAATAGATAAATGAAAATATAAAATTCATTTGTAAACTCATAAATTATATATAGGCATCATTTCCAAGGTACAACCATTTATATATATACCTATACGTGTCACTTCTCTAGGCAAGACAATACAGTCATAGTTAACTATGATTGAATAGGACAAGGAAAGGTGAGGGCACCTTAGGATGGTAATGGAAAATGAATATTATGCATGGTTCAAGATCATAAAAAGTAATTGTGACACCTAAATAGGCTCTTAACATATGGAAACCATGTAGTGAATGGATGCAATAGAGCTACATATAATCCCGTGACAAAACCATACACACAGTTCACTTTCCCAAGGGTTTGTCTTAGGTTTTGAAGGATTTAAGAAGTCTAATGTTATATTAAAGAGTTTAAACTCATAAAATCAGGTCTCCATAACTTTTATAAGCCTATAAAATATCCATTATACCTAGTAAAATAGGGTAAGTACCCTCTATTTTATCTTAGATAAAGGGTACTCCCCTAGGATACTAACCTGCAGAATTTGTTGGAAAGAGATAACAAAGTTAATTGAGGGTGGATAAGACATTGCAATATGTTGTGTAAATTTGAGTAATATATGAAAAAACTTGATAAACCATACATAGAGGTAATAAATTGAATAGGGCTTCCTAGATCTAAAATCATGTAGGTAGACCTATTAGGTCTCAACTAGGTCTAAAGCCCAATTAGAGGGTCAATTTCATTTATAACCTTATGTGAGCACTATAACAAATTGTAAAATGTTTTTAGGGAGATATAGGGAATTTTAAAGCTTATACCTTGTATAAAAAACATAAAAATCCATTTTTGGGTTTAAAACCACATTAAGCCTATGTAAAATTAATAACAAATCTCAATAAGGCAATTTAAATTTGTCACATCTTCTTGGATACTTTTCATGGGAGCTCAAGGAGATTGTAAAAGTTGGAGAGGGTCCTGATCAAGAATTTTGTAGAATTGGTTCTTGAGTTTAATGTCACAACTTTATGAATAAAGGATAAGGGTGGAAACATCCTAAAACCATTCAAAACTTTGAATAAGGACCCAATTGGGAACATGAAGAAAGAGAGGTATCTATATGGCAATAAATGACCATTAAAGTTATTGTATTTTACATATGAATCTCTATAACTCCTCCCCATCAACTTGAGGTGTTACCTACTTATACAGACATGAGAGAAATGAGGTTTTCTTGATTATTTTTTGTGTTATTAAGGTATGGTAAGGTTTAAAGAGATTAAATAAACTTTGAGAGAAGATAAGGAACATAAAATAGCTCAAAATGATCATTTCATTCTTCAAAAAAACTCCTAAGTACTTCCACAAGTACCTCTATCTTATCCAATACAAATTGACATAGTGAGAAAGATAGTAATAAGGGTGAAAAATTCAAGTGGGAAGCTTTTTAAGGTATATGAATAAATATAAGGTTATTTGAGGTCTTGACATGTGTCTTTAAAACATTTATATGGATTTTATTTGAAAACTAAAGCCAAATTTGAGGCCAAGTGTGAGGGGTGAGTGAAAGTGGAGTTATTTGGACTATAAGTAGTGATAGCTCATCTCCATATGGATCCTAATGATTAGGGATGCATAAAATTCATGTTGTAGCATGTATATTACTCTCCCCCTTATTGTAATAATCACTTATATCCATATTTATTTTTGGGATGTTACAAAAGATCCAAATGATGAAGGTAGTTTTCTGAGCAAAAAATGAGGAGTCCTACACAAAATTTCAAGATTTTCATGCATTGGAGGGCCATTTTTATTATCAAAACTTGCATGGTATATATCACACTCCATTATTATACATTTTTAACTCCTTTTCTTATCAAGACACATGTCTTAGTGACTCTTGGACTTCATTCTCATCTCTTCTATCTCAAATTCTATAAGTAGTAGACATTTTAGATCTTGTAAGCTAAAACACACCATGTATGGAAAATAATTACATGAATGAAATTTTATTTTTCATTTGAAAATTTATTAATGTCTATTTTTTAGTTCATGAATGAATTTTTAGGTGTTCAAAGTGATGTATGGTGATACAAAGTGATAATCTTCTATCCTTTCTTTCCTTATCCTTTCATATTTATGCAAGAGTTCATATTCTAATAGTTCATATAGAGTGTATTAAAGTGTTTCAAGTTACTTTAAAGTGTAAACATATTATTATAGTGTGAAATATATCCTCTAGTTAATTTATCTTATGTTTCTTTCATGCATATCACCTCTATCTTGAAACATTGATGTCATAAACCTTTAGGACTTTGAATCTATTTTTTATTCCTTGTTTCATTGTGATAGGAGTATTATGGTCATGTGGTAACCAACTTGTTGTATCACCCCCTTGTAATAGGTTCATTTCATGTAAACTTCTAACTCTTTTCCACAAGCAAGCACTAACTTAGGTGATAAGCATTTCAAGATATGTTCATGGAGCTAGCCCTTAAATATAGAGGCTTACTTCCACCATAGGTACACCTACATACCTATAAGTATCCCCATATTACCTAAATATGGAAGAGGATTTAACACCCTCTTCTAGGGTACAAGATTTGGTGACAATAATTAATTTTCCATAAAATGGTATTCAAAACTACCATGGCCTCCAATAAATTATCCCTTTGAAAATGATCTTTGATAACTATAGATAAGTTTTGTGAACCTATAATTAGTTTCATATTAATTTTAGATAGAAAAATGTCATGTAGAATATGTGTTATAGCCACTTCTTTAGATTTATCTCCCATAAGATCAAGTCTTTTATAAAAAGTGTGTATTGGTATCTCCTTGCCATTAATAATGACACAAAGATGATCATTGATATTAAACTTTAAATAACTCAAAGGTTCCTTAAATATATTGAACATATCCAACTACTAAAAATAAGGCCTTGAAACTTTTCATTCAAAGTGTATAGTATATCTAGAGATTCACATAATAGTTTTCTTAGTTGTATAAAGTCAACAATATAATTTGATCTCTCTTGAGCATGTTTCATTAAAAATTTCATTTCCTTCAGCATTGGGAGAATTACACATAATGTCATAAGTGTTTCTAAATATGTTAAATGGTACAACAAATATTTTTCCTTATCAATTTCTCTATGATATTTATACATAAAACCTACTGATGATGAATATTCTTCAAAAATTCAACATATAGGTTCAGACATAAAAATAAACCTTGTATCAACATATTTAAATAGTTTATTACCATCAGTCATGCCTATTGAATTTTTTTTAACTCTAAAAATATTCTGACTTCTTGACATGTAATAATGTAGGTCATGAATGAGCTCTTCCACTTTTCACACATTAGAAAATTTGATAGTTATTTTGTATTCAAGATTCATCCTATGATCCATGATATGAATTAGAATCATATATGGGGAAACTATTATCTACATCCAAACACACAAACCATTTCTATGCCCCTGCATAATTTATGCACCATTAACCCTAACACACACCAACTTTGTAACTATTGTATAATCATTCATGTTAGCTTTATCTTTCAAATTAGATACAACTAATTTGTGAAGATTTTTTGCATTATAATTTTATACCATTTTATGAACTTCTAGTACATGAGGTTGCCTTGAATATTTATCAAAAGTATAAAAGTGCATGTAAACCCAGGATGTGTTGTCAATTACTATGACCTCATCAATGGATAGTGAGATGAACAGTGAATTTTGAACATTTTATTTCAAATCTTCCTTCTCAACCATTGCTATACATTTTTCCATTTACCATGCACTACTATATAACCAATGTGATTGTGGAATATCTACAAATCCATGATGATAAAACAAAATATTATAATCTAAAAAATAAGAAATAAGTCTTATTTTTTTTAGAATGTGGTATGCAATAGAGAAATATATATATTTGGCCTTTAGATGGGATTGCATAACCTTTTAAATAAAATATTTGATTGTTCTCCATTTCTTAACAAGATGTTTTTATCATTTCTTATCATTTTCATACTCGCATACATGTCTTACCTGCATGCATTCTTATGTACTTTTACACATAAGTGTTCTTGTTATCAGTCCATCTAGGTACTTCACTATCACATATTCTTTTCCACATTTTTTATCAATCAGGTACAATTTTAGTTGCATTCTATGTTCCTTTCCTAGTTTCCAAATACATATTGTACATTTTCATTATATTAGAGTATCATCAACATTTTTAGGCTTTATAGGTTCTATAAAGGGAAATTATTTTGGCTAGTCCACCTTAAAGTACCTTCTAATTATCAATATACTTATCTTCCTTTATGATTATTTTTGAGTGGAGGTTTTAGCTAAAATTTGTGTTTGGAAATACTAGGCAATCTCTTTTTGGCACTTGAGTGTCATTATCATTGTCATTAAAAAATAGAGGAGTGTCTTCAAGTGGTGGCATGCCATCATCAAAAAATCCTTATGGGGTGAAATTTTATTTTGGTTGATTCTTTTTGGAGAAATATCAATGGGTATTTCTACAACTAAAATTATTTTAATATTATTGAAAATTTCAAGTTAAATTTATGAAAAACTAAAAAAACAATAAATACCTATATTTTGAGTGCATTGTGATTGTGTGGGATTTCTGGTTGGATACTTAAAATAAGATAATATACTCAATTTTACTAATAATTGGCCTATCCTTTTGCTGTTCTCATCATATTCCATGATGATTAAGGATTTAACACTTTAGTTTTGCCATCTGGTTCTATCTTCTAGTCAAAGAGTAGATTCTACAGATTGGTTATGCTATTTAGTGGTAACATCATTCTACTTTTTGGATTTTTTATTTGACACTTCCATTCGACACTATCATTTGGTATTGCCATTTATCACTTTTCTTTAGTGATACCATTCAACACTATTTTAGTATATTATGATTTATCACTATTATTTGGTTCATCAGATTATCACTCTTACTATTTGATATCACCATTCAGTTCCTCTATTCGGTTGTTATCATTCAGTGATATGGTCCTCTAGTTTCCATTCTAATTGTTGACTTGCTTTATATCAAGGGGAAGTTTTACTATATGTATGTGGTGAATTGAAATGTAATCTAAGATATTTTTATAAATAGTTGTTAAGCTAATACCCAAAATAATTTATATTCCTAAATTTTTTGTGATATAAACCCATCTACTGACCCTAAAAAATCACCAAACCCAAAATAAAAAAATTAGAATATTCATGAATTAAAAAATATTCACCACTAAAATTTAACATGAATCTCCATGATGTTCACCTTGTTCTTCATTATGCTCAGTCTTATCCTTGTTAGGAAACTTGGATTTGAAGTGACCAATGTTACCATAGTTGAAACATTTGAAAGGCAACTTACCCTTATACATACTAGATCCAAACCTCAACTTCTTTGCAAACATGGATATCAATTGATCATCATCAACATCTAAACATTCCTCATCCTTTACCTTCTTATATTTTGACTTCTTATCAACTTTTAAAGTTTCTTCCTTCTTGGGAGGTCTTCCTTAATTTTTTCTCATCTCATAGGTAGTCAAGATGCCATGAAGCCCATACATCTCTAGCTTGTCAAAATATTGCATCTCTTCTATGACAAATACTTTAGAATCAAAATTAAGAGTTAGTGATCTAAATACCATTTGAATATTGTAGACTATTTCACTTCTTCTAATCCTCTAATGACATTGACAAATTCATCAACCTTTAACAGGTATGATGCAATAGTTTCATCTTCATTCATCTTCAGACTTTCAAAGTATATCTAGTAGGTCTGCAACTTCACAATATTTACCTTGGTGTCTCTTTCATAAATAATATTCAATTTATCCCATATATCTTTGGATGATACACAATTAATCACCTTCACAAGATCTACATCTGATAGTCCACAGAGAATGACATTCATTGCCTTCAAGTTATTTTCACTAGCCTTGTTACTTGCTACATTAGTTGGTAGAATAGTAGGAGCATTATAGTCATACACAACTGACTGCCAAATATAATAACCTTGATACATAAAATATATCTTAATCTTGATGTTTCAAAAGGAATAATTATATCCATTGAATAATGAATATTTATTGGTAGAGAAGCCACCTTGAGCTTGATGACTAGCCATAGTTTTAGATTAGAGGTAAAAGCAGGTTTTGAAGGGGCCCCAAAACCCTGTACAAGGAGAAAGATAAACATTAAAGCACAACTAGGTTAACACAAGAACCTGAAAACAAAAAAGAACCAACACCAGGTTTTATAGGGACCTGAAACCGACAATAAGACCAATACAAGACAACAAAAAAAACACAGATCTGAAAGTTAACCACAAGCTTCCAGATCTGTAACTAGCAGACCGAAAAAATGACCGGTTTGCTGCCCCCAAAAAACCAATCAGTAGAAAGGAACTTTGGATGAATCTTTCAATTCAAATTTTTATTTTTGCATGACCGAAGATTCATATCAAGAGGAGGGACCAAAGGCTTAGACTTCTTTCTTCTGACTGTTGTCCAACCGTCTTCTACCTTAGCTGCCTCAGCAACCCATGCCTCAGGGGACAATGATCTTTGGACACCAGTAGGCATTAACTCCTGGTGATAGTCTAACACAGTTTGGCTCTTAGGTATATCCTTCAAAATAGGGGAAGAGATCACCACCTCCTCGTCAAGCTCAGCTATATCTTTGACTACAGCCTCCTCAGAGGCTTCATTTGATTGATTCTCCAATGATTCCTCTTCATCTTCTGATTCGTATTGCACCCTTTCCTCATTCTCGGACTCAGAATCTATTGTTGCTTCCAAAGGTAGTTTGTCTAAACTATGTTCAGAGACATCCTTTGGCCACCAAGAAGGTGAACGTCTGGGATTGTTTTTCCTAGCAACACAACGGGCTGTAATATGTCCCGTCTGGTGACACTTCCTGCATCTAAAAGGAATCCCCTCATAATCCAAGGTTTGTGTCCAAGTGCCCCTTGGGGAGTCAATGTAGATTGCCTCGAGAAGGCCCTTTGAAACATCCAGATCAGCCAGAAATCATGCACATGTCGAATGGTGGCTCTTCGTTCTGTCTTCTTCATATAGAAACTCCCCTATAGCATTTCCAATGGTCTTGTAAACTGCCTCTTGCCACAACTGTATCGGAAGATAAGGGAGCCGCACCCATATAGGAATCTTGTTAAAGGATTATATGAGAGGGTTAAAATCCTTATACCAAGGTTTGGCCATAAGAGGAAATCTGCCCTGCCAAGAAAAATTATTGTGGCACAATATAGACTGCCTATCTTCAGGACTTTGAAAAATTACTATAAAAAAACCCCTGGCGCAAGGCTGGATTTGACCGTCATTAATATATAGCCAACTCTTAGCAATCCAGTTTTGTAGTTCAACAAAAGAGGGCCATAAACCACGGAAGCGGAAAATGGCAGCACAAGAGGAAAACCATTTTTATTCTTGGAAGATATTTTTTGCTAATTTAAGGTCTAGAGTTACCCTAATAGGTTTTAAAGCACTTATAGGTGTTCCTTGAGTAGGTATAGGTGTTGTATGAGGCCAGAAATCATGTATGTCTACTTCAAATGCCACCACATCTGCATAGGTTCGCATCCCTGGTCCATGCCCTGAACGAGAAACGTTGGTCGGACCTGCAGTTGTGGTATTATCAATCCCTTCAGCAAAAATTCCTTTGCGTGTATTCTGGTTCCTTCCTCCACTATCCAGACAGACCTCCTCCATAACAGCCTCCACAGCCTCACAGGCCACTCAGAACATAGCAGTCAGTTTCAAATTTGGATTCGCACACGCGCGCATGGGAACAGGAGCGGGAGCCTTCATCCTTCTATGTAACATATAACTAGCCATAGTTACTTCTAAGATCTTAGTTATAATTTTAGACCTAATTCAAAGGAATAGGATGTGATACCAAATTTTGGAATCAAAATTAATAATATTTGGGGTGAATTAATCTTCAAAAAACTTTATTAATAATCTCACTTAAGTAATCATTAAACATTCAAACAAACATATAAATCTTGTAAGCATAAACACCTATCCACATAAGCATGAAACACATGAACACATCACATATGTGGGAAAAAATAAAATGGAATAAAAAAAATTAATATATAAAAAAAGAATAAATTAGTATAATAAAAACACCAAAGTTAGTGAATCATCCACTTCATATAGAGTACCAACCCCAACTATCTAACCACCAACTCACCTAGGATTTAGCAAGCACCAACTTGCAAGGAGGTACCAACCCCCTAGATGAATCAAAACCAAATAAACAACATGAAACCATTTATAACCTTCATAAAAATTAGTTTCTCATACAATATATGATGATATTATTCTTTATCTCTTCTCTCTCTCTCAAACTACCTTCCAAGCCTCCTCATTCAACTAAGTCTCTTCAAGACTAATTAATTCATATGACCTTGATCCTCATAAATATAACCTGCATAAAATATTAATAAATAATAATATATACTAGTATAATGGTATAATATACCTTCTTATTCTCACCAATTTAATATATCATTTTCATTCACTCAACACACACTAATAGGCCTAAAACTACTTAGTATTAATACAAGTCTCTTGTTCATATCCTTCTTAGTCAGAAAAACAACCTTAACCTCTTAAATCAGCCATGTAATAGATCTTATTAAATCTCAAAAACATGAATAAATTTTTTTTTGAGTCCCTTTAGGTCTAACATACCTCAATTAGGCCTCATTTCATCTTTAGGTCTCATGAGACCTGATTCTATTAGGTCTACTTTAGGACATGTTACCCTTTGATATCCTTGGAATACTTTTAAAAACCACATAGGGAAAAAAATAATATTAAATTAAAATATACCCATAATATTATTATCTTATCTTCATGACACTTTTTATATCCAATCATCACTTGAAGCATGGCATTAGTACTGTTCATAATTAGGCATGTGCATATCCAAAAAGTCTATCTTGAATAACTAAAGTATAAAAAAAATTGATAAAAAATCATGGAAAAAAATCACATTTATAGAAGATAAATTACCTTAGGTTCATCACCATGTGATTTATACTCCACAAATAAGTGTAAAAACACTCAAACCCTTCTCTATAAATAACCCACTCAGAATTAACAACTAGCCTCAAAACATAGTCATGGAAACTTGAACTTTTGAAAATTGAAGAAAAAAATCAAGGATGTTTAGTGAAATAAATTTATTTTAAAACATCACAAAAAAAACCTCTAACAAATATATCACATGATATAATGGAAACTATTGGTCTTGTAGACCAATTTGTTGACCCTCTCTCTCTCAAACTCACTTAGCCAGATAAGCCATTTTGGCTTCAATGTTTCAAACTAATTTAGTGAATTAAAATATTATAAAAAGAATGGATAGGAAATAAAATTACCAAATATAAACACCATGTAAATTACATTATTCAATTCAAACTACAGAGTCTCAAATTCATTGCTACAACATATGCTTACCCAGAACTACCAGTTTGCCTTAAAGCATAGTCATGGTGAAAATGACCTTCCAAGCCTGTATGATCACTTCAAGAGACATAAAATGAAATTGATTTATATTATGAGATAATTATACAATATCAGATACAAATATAACATGGTAAAATGTAAATATTGGTCTTACAGACCAATCTCGTAACCTTACACCTTCATTGTCTCATCTATACTAAAAAAGGTCAACGTATGAGTAACATTTTCATCATATTCAATCAACTTGAAAAATTCTATAAAAAATTAGAATATATTAAAATTATTTAAAAACTTATTCATGTATTTTTTATTCATCCCTATTATATGATAACACATCCCTAATCAACTTCTCACTTCTACAGGCAATTTATCACTATTTCCACCATTACGCTTGTTAGTGACTTCTCAACTTGGATGAATAGTTTAACACACCAAAGGGAAATAAATTTATTATAATCCACCATGTACATAAAATAAGTCTCAATCTTTTTCCTCCATCCATTTAGCAACTTTGACTTGGTCAACTCTCACTACTAAAACAAATATATGAGAAATAAGACATTTCCTATAGGGTCCACTCACTCACCAAAAGACTCAATCATACCTGAATATGCCTAGGAGAGTTTAATACAACCTCAAATAACCTATATATCCATACCAATCCATCATGGGCTTTTTTGAACAAGATCTTCCACATCAGGTCATTGTTAGAGTTTTATAGAAGGTTAACACTATTTCTATTGTTAACGATTAATCATAAAGGAATGACCCTTATATCTAAAAATAATGCCTATAAATATTATATATAACACTTTAAAATATATACTTAATATATTATGTTCCCATGAATAGGTTACATGTGTCAATGAACACTTGAAAATCCTTCTTAGGTTGAGAACCCTTCATTTTATGCACATGAGAGAGCCCAAAACTAGTTTTCATGCCTTTTCTTTCAAACTATAACTTAAAAATTTGTGATAATTATTTAAAATATATTTAATACCTTTTAAAATAATAATATATCCATAATTTAATTATAAATATAACCTCATACCCCATTAAGCCATAATGTCTTTCTCTCTCTTTTCTTGTTCAAACCTTGACATGCAAACCACATTAGGCCTAAGAGATGACCTTAAATATTATTTATATGCACTCTCAACTTCACTCAAATACTAAATAAAAAAAATTAATTCTTAAAAAACAACATAAATCCTTCATATAACTTTGAAACACCACATGATACTTTATTAGGTCAGGTAGGGTCTAAAACTAGTCTAGTTACAAACTTGAACTTAAGGTCTTACCCCTATAGGTTCACCTTAAAACTCTCTTGAGTGATAAAATAACTAATTAATTATAAATAAACCTTATAAAAAATCCTATTAGTTTTTTCATCCATATCACCAAGTTACCATGGTCACACCTTCTCATAAGGTCTCTTCATGCTATGACTAGTATCATGACTAGGCTTCTTAAGTACTTGAAACTTGAAAACTAACCTTGAAACACTCCTAAAAGTATTTAAAATTGTATTTCATGATCATATATTTAAAAAAAATCCTCTCATAATCTTTTTATTACATTATTCACCAAGCTTCACTATGCACACTTTCTCATAGAGTCTAAACTAGGCTTCTCAAGACACCTTATACTTTAGAACTAATACTAAAACATGCTTTACTTAACCTAGATATTGACATCAACCTCAAAATAATAATTATTTTTAATTAAAATTATATCTAAATATATATAAATTATGTTGCCTTCAACTTATCTCTCTTACCTACACATTGACATCAATGACATCAAATGACATCAACCTTAACATCAGTGACAACACTCTCAACACCTAGGCACTCTTAAACCCCTCTAAAACCCTAATAAGGACTTGAATAGAGATATTTGGTGAGATATTAATCTAATTAGGTAGGAACCACTTAAATAAGACCTAGAACATGTTATCCACTTAGGATATTTCATGACCATGGTACTTGATTGTACCTAGGCTATACAAACACTTCTAGAAAATGCAAATTTGTAGGTTTTTGAGTATAAAATAGGGTACAAGACATATTAAATAATTTTAAACCATGGGAAATTTTATATAAATAATTTTTTCACTCCTCTAAATCTTAAATTTTTCATGTACCTACCTATAAGTATCTCTTCTAACTTCTCCTAATCAACTAGCCTGTGGGGCTAGTCTAAATGACCTAGTCATGTAAGGTAGATAAGTTTGTAGATGAAGGATGATTTAATGGTATAATTAAAATGTATATGGTTAATCCAAGAGTGATCCAAGTCTTATCAAATTATTTTAAAATCTAGTTCAGTTATTTTAGTCATTTAAATAGTGAATATGTAGAAAAATAAAGAACTTACAAGTGAGGCCTACATAATAAGTAATTAAAAGGTCCTAATGGGTATAGAATAACATTATTAGATTAATGATAAAAAATTAACACTTTGAAACTAAATGTTTAGGCAATCAAAACCGATGTTGAAAACCATTATCAAGGAATAGAGAGTTTTAAATGTAAGTCAACATGCACATTAAAGAGAAGGTCACTCAATACCTCTTAAAGGCCTAATCACACCCAATTTACACTATGTAACTATAATTAGAGGGATGATGGAATATTTTTGGCATGGTAATGAACTACATGAAGTCAAAAAAGGTATTTACAGCCTCCACACCTTACCTTAATGATAGAAAGGGAGTCACTGAAGAGTGTCAATGCATGGAAGGAGTGATTGTGACTATTATAACTATCTTATGGACACAGTTATCGCTAAATATTATACCCTATAATTGGTTATTAAATATTAATCTAATATTAGGTAAACATTAGAATACCTCTAGGCATATGGGTTATTTATGATAGAGGGAGACCTCTATGTTTAGGGGTTAGCTCCCTATATTACTCTTTGCTTGCTTATCACCTACACTAACTACTTGTTTAGATGAAAAGGGATAGAAAAAACATGGAAAATAAAATAATCTATTAATTTTATATGCCATAAATATCTAAACTATACCACCACACCATTTCACTATGAAACATGGCCTACAACACTAGTCTTAAAATCCTTAATTTCTATAACATTAGTATTTCGAAAATGGAGGTGATATGGATTGGAATACTCAAGCTGAGTGAACCAATGGTCAGATTGAAGACACCAAGGATATTTTGACACTTTAATATATTCAAATACACTATATACACTTTATTTGAACTATTAGAGTGATAAATACTTTCATCTAACATGAAAGGATAAAGATTAGGCAAGGATAGATATTTATCACTAGACACTTCACTATGCATCACTTCACATAATTAGACAAGAAAGTCATGAACTAAAAACTAAACTATAATTTTTATTTCAAATGCAAAATATAGTATCAAATTAGTATGGCATTTCCATACTAGGTGTGGATTGCTTTACAAAATTTAAAATGGCATGTATTTATAAAGCATGTAAAATAAGAGAAATAAGAAGTGGAGCTTAAGGGTAACAAGAAATAGTTTCAAGTGATGAGGAAAAACTACATTGTAGGAGAATAAAATTTAAAATAGACCATGAAAGGTCTTCTTGTAAAAATGTCCATATGAAGCATGAAAACTCCTCAAACTAGAGTAGGGTCTTTAAATGACATTCTTGAAAACTACCCTCATGATGAGGCATCTCTTGGATACTCAAAATTTAAATAGGAAGAGTTAACACACGTGAAATACCTTATGAGGGGTTGGAAACATGCCATCAGAGTCACTAGATGCATCACTAACTTCTAGCCATCTTCATGACACTTGTACTCACAATTTGTAGTTATTCATTAGTCTTCTAAGCCTCAATCTTCACAATTATCATCCAAATTGCCTTTAGTTTATTAATAATATCCATGAAAAAAAATTTAAGATGCCTATCTATATTATCTTTGACTTCCACTCCATTAGGTAAACCTTAAAAGGATCCAGAATTGGACTTCTCATCTTCTCATTTGGTAGTCACTTGTCATCTTCATTCTCTTCCAAGATAGTATGTGATGAATGGTGTATCATATATGTATATATGTTTTTATAAGGTGATAAATGGATATTTATAGTTAAAAATAAGTCCCCATATACCTCATATATTGACTATCATCTGTTTAAACTCTTTAGAGCCTATAAAATAAGTCAAATATTTGAAAAAAAACATGTTTTTACCTTGTCCATACAAGTAAGGTATAAAATAATTAGGAAAGAAGTATTCAACAAGTACCAAATGGTTTTTAGGATATATTACCCCCTCTGAGTGAATCTCCATTTTTATATCATCCATCAGGTCTTAGACAAGGGTTTAGGAGGTTTTAGCATGTTTGAACTACTAAAGACTATTCATAAAATCTTGATGTCCAAAATCTAAAAAAATGCCACTAAAACCAAGTATATGACCCTAGTCAACCACCCATAACTCCTTTCAACACCATGAAATGTGTTCATTGAGTATGAACATTTTAATATGGCCTATTGAGCTCTTTCATGCATTTCAGGTACCCTTATCATAGTTTCAAGCTATTTCAACCATTTTGGTTCAAATCCTTGAAAATTTATTCCTATGATACATCTTGGACCTTCTATTAAATTTAATAAATAGGTATGGAAGGTTTATATGGTCATATAAAGAGAATTTATCATCATTAGGGTTTAGGCATAGTCTAGGCCTAATAGGCATGATTGTACTCCTTGAGACTTTGACCACATGTGAGTTAATATAAAAATTTTGGGTGATTTTAATTCTCATTAAACTTAAAAAAAACCTAAATAATCATTATAAAATACTCCAAGACATTTCGACCTCATTAATCTCTCATTCACATATTCTTCTTGTAACTTTGGAATGTCTAGGAATGCCCTCTATCTAAGACAAAATATAGGGAACTTACCCTATTTATCTAGATAATTTGGAGATATGAGAGATTATATTGGATCATTTGGACCATATTCACAAATTTATATGGATGGATCACACTCATAAGCCACTCAACTCTTCAAATCCCTAAAAACTAGCTTTCAAGACTATGTATCGAGCACAAGGATTGAGCTAACTATAGGTGAGGTATGAAATTTTCCTTTCTCTATCTATTTGGTATAATAATTTTTATAAGTATATAATGATAGGGGGTGAATTATTTTCTTACAAATATCTATTCAATTTATTTCATCATTCCATGAATCATTCATTCACATAAAAGATAAATGAATAAATAGACAACTACATAAGCATATCATAAGAGAACACAAGAGATATGTGTAAAAAACTATTTGGGGATTAAAAAATAAACCAATAATAAATTATTATAATTTAAAGATACAAATTTTAATTAATAACTAACTGCACAAGGAGCTCCAACCCCTACCTTGTTAATCACCAACTCAACTAGTCTTCTGCAAGATCTATCTTACAAGGAGGCTCCAACCCCATAGGTAAATTAGAAATAACTAATTCACATATGATATATGATAATATTATGACACCTATTTATAACTCAAATATATATGACAACCTTATTTTTCACTCTTTACCCTTTAATCTCACTAAAATAACCTAAGAGGCCTTCTCGCTTAACTAGCCCTCTCCTTGGCAATATTAGGTTAAATGACCTTGTTAAACACCAATAAAATAAAAATTAAATATTAAAAATACATATATTATTGTATTTAATAACTTCACCTTGTTTCCAAACACCTATTTCATTCGTATATATGCTCAGTTTCTCAACTGGTTAATTTTGGCCTATTAAGCCTTCTTAAGTACTTGACCCTTGTTCTCACCCATATTGGTTAGAAATAAACATTTAAATACATGAAATACATATTATAATGGATTTTATAACACTTTAAAATCATTAAAAACCACTCCTTTATGCATCCATTACTTCATTATCCACAAATTTTAATTAGGCCTTAATGAGACCTAAATTAATTAAGCCTACCCATGCACACATTATCACTTAGACCTCTTAAAAGACATTAAAGATTATAAAATGGATTATAAAACTCAAAAAACATTCAAATATGTCTCTGATAATTTCATGTAATCCTCAAAAATACTTTAGGGTCCACTCACCCCTTGAACCCCTTCATTTGCACTGTTCATCATTAGGCCTTTACACATAGTAAAATTTGATCTTGAGTATATGAAGCATAAAAATAAATATATCACACAAATATGTCATAAAAACACATAAATATAAACTTAATTAATTAAATATCCCCTCCATGTTTTTTATACATTACCACACAAGCCAGTGGGGCTCAAGAACTCTCTTGTTATAGGCTCACTCAGGACTACTAGTGCACATTGAAACTTAGTCATGAACATTTAGGCCAAAATCACACTTTTGCCAAAAAAAATGAAAAAAATCATACAAATAGACACCTAATTACATCAAGTTCATTATGATTAAAAATAAAATCTTTGACTCAGCCTCTATAGACTCTAAACATTATATTTAGGAGGATCACTTAGAGATACCAAACACTGCTAGTACACAGTCAATAAACTTTTACTCTCCACACCATATTGAAAAATTTATATTAATCTCATTGAATTAAAATTATCCTTATATATATTAATAAAATATTTAAATTATTTTTATTCTTAAATACTATCCAAATAACCTCCAACTCATCTCTATATGATGATCACTCAAAATTGTTAATAGGCCTATCAACACAGTCATTCAGAAGTTTATCTTTAAAACTTTAAATAACACTTATATGACTTATATTTTACATTAATATATCTTATATTACCTATATTTCATCATAAAATGGATATATAATATGATATAATATCAATCATTGGTCTTACAGATCAATCTCTCAAGCCACTCTCTCACTATCTTAACACAACAATACAATCCATTTTGGATTTCATATCTCAACCACTCATCCTATCTATTAATATTAAATAAATATTTAAAATTTTATTTAGGTAATATAAAATAATAATATATTCATTATATGCATCAAATCCTGTAATAAGGATTTAAACACTTCACTTCACTTTATAAACCTGGAATTATCATTCTAGATTAAGATAGTCATGATGATCATGACTTATCACACCTATAGGGACACTTTATTAAACATAAAAATAATTTTTATGATCCTAAAACATAATTATTTAAAATTTAGACACATAAATAGATGTAAAATGTAAAATTTAAAATGTAGAACATAGAGACCAATCCTAAAAACTTGCTCTTTCACTATCTTGACTCATATAAACATGTCATCTTTAGATCACTTTATTTATTATTTATGATCATAATTTTTTTTTATAAACCTATGGAAAATTAGTTACATATCTTAAATAAATACCCCAAATAATTTTATCCATTCCTAATCACCTAAAATTCATCACTAAACACATTCTCACTTTGACTAGCTTTTTCTCATTATTTTCACTCTTTGTTAGTTTATTGATATGTCAAATTGGGTGAATAAAATTGTTGACACAAAGTATATATATTTTGAATAAAACACCATGGACATATAATTAGTCTTTTCCTTAAACCTGCATTGACTTGCATGCATTGAGCTAGTCAACCCAACTTGTAACATCAAATTCTTTAAAAACAAGGGTTTTTATGTAATTTTTGCTCACTACCCTAATACAACACTATTACATAGAGATGAATTAAGGAGTAATATAAATAATAAAATCATAAAACAATACTTATCAATCCATTTTGGGCACTTTTCAACATGTTTTCTCCAATCGGGTCATTAAGATGGTTTTGAGAGGGTTTTAGACTAGTTAACCTTCTTAATATTTGTTCATATAGTATTTCCCATAAAATTATAAAAAAATACTTGTAAATACTTATTATAACTTATAAATCTCAACCAAAGATATTATATTACAATTTAATGATCACACATGCCAAAAAACACAAGAAATTCTTTCTTAGACTAGGTGGCTTCATTCTATGCACTTTGAGAGACCTCAAAAAACCTTTTTGATATTTATGATAAAATTAATAAACTAAAGCTTGGTATAATTACTTAAAATAATGTAAAAAATATCAAACCATTATCATATGATCACTCTTACCTTGGAATTTGATCCTCATCCTCCATTTGGCCTCACTAGGTATCTTGGCACACTAGGCCTTTAGTTGCAAGTCATTTTAAATTTATAATATGACCCTCTCATCACTTTAGATTATATAAAAAACTCATATACACTCTTATACAAACTGTAATGTTCTCACACACTTATTTTAATCCTTTATAAACCTTGGGAACATCTCATATAACTTCATTGGTTTAGGTAGGGTCTAAAGCAAGTTCTTGCTACAGACCTTCAATAAAGACTTTACCTCTTAGGCTCACTTTGGCACTTTCCTAAGTAAATAAACACCTAATATTCATGCTAAAATAATTACACAAATATTATTATACCTACGTTCCTCCATATCATCATTTTCATGCCTCTACGAACCATATCCATGCTTAAGAACTAGTCCATCAAGATTACATATTAGGCACCATGTAAATCTCACCTTAATCATCCTTCTTAAAATAAATGATTACTAACATAACATCAATGAAAACATTCAACAATCTCCCCCTCTATCACTAATGGTAAACAAGCCTCTTAACACCTCTAACTTGATTGATGGTAAAACATAGAACTCTCTTTCAATCAAGGCTCTCTCTCCCAATTATGACTCTCTCCCCATTTGAAATTAATGAAAAAATGTCATACAAATTATCACAAGGTCATCCACACATAGTAATCTTATCCTAGGACCTGACCACTTATAAAAACTAGTAAGCTCTCCATTTATCTTCACAAAAAATGAACTCTTAACTAAATTTGCATCTTCTTGAATTTCATCTAACTAATATGAGATCTTGAGTTATCCTCTAATCTTACTAAGCTAGTATCATATAACGAGGTCTCTAGTTTGAGTCTTCCCCTTACTATCTTTCTCAACACATAGAGTATGAAGCATTATAAGATAATTTTCCACCTCAATCAATGTACACATATTTCAAACAACTTGATACTTATACCATTTTTAAAGCTTAACTAATAACTATTAGAGATACAAAATAATTGTTTTCTTACCTCACATTTGGTTACACAAATCAAGCTTCCTCTTTATTCATGATTATGGGTTTCTTGTGGTCTACAAACTCAAGATTTTATATATTTATTATACCTATGATATCTCTTATAAAGGCACACTCAACATGTAAAATCAATCCTTTAAGAACCTTCATTATTTAAGTTATTTTTGAAATAAGCAATTTTACATTCTCTTGAATCCATATAGTTTATTGTGCATTCATGGTATTCTATATATCAGACCTCTACATATGATATTTTAATGTTACTTAATGAATTAATATAGTGTTATTTATGTTTTTAATAATCATATAAACTATATAGATTAATGAATTATATTGGTCTTTCAAACCAATCAGTCATAAAACTCACTGTCTTATATGGTCTTATGTAGATCTCATAGTATTAGGTTTATCCTTAGAACAAGATTATCTATTTGAGATCCTTCATCATTTATCTTATCATGATCAACTTAGAATATTGTGAAAATATTTTCACTAATCTCCTTTGAGCTCCATAGCCCATTACAAGTCTATCTATTCATGGGCATCCTTCTAAGGTTTATTATTAAAGAAGCCACTTATGTTATAAGCTCACTCACTCCCGTACCATACAAAGTAATCATGAATAACATATATATCTATACTTTATGACCTAAAAATCACCACCAACTATTTATGACACCCTCACTCAGGGATTATCATGATTAATCTACCACATCCAATCATTGCACCATTTACTCTCTCACTTGCCTAACCAATTCATATTTTATGGCTCTTCAATTGTCTCATATTTCCTTGACAAGACACCATGGTTATAACCATCTCAAAATAACTTAAATTTAATAAAATATCATTTATTTATTATGATATTTCAATATCTATGACATACCTCTATCAAAATGATTCAAAGGATCAACTTTTACACACACTATCAAGACCCTTTAAAAAAACTTAGAATACTTTTCAACTTTAAATCACTGATATATTATTCATGGAACAAGTAACTTGTCATATAATTAATTATAACATGATAATACCTTGTATAACATGATAAAATAATCATAAAATTTAATAACATTGGTCTTATATACCATTATTCAACTTTTATATCACTTGATTTGTTTTTACTTCCTAAGCATCATGTTACACTCAAACAGGTAAGCAAGATAACTGAATATAGTCTCTTTTGAATATATTTAGATATATATTGTCTTAAATCATAATTAATATATAATTTTTATTCCATTCATGTCAAAATTTTCAAGCATCTACGTCATCATCCAAACTTACCATGTCAACCATTGATCATACAGTCATCTTCTTAGGTCTTTCAATCAATATGTGTACTCATGATTCAAAGGAACTTATCTATTCACTATTAATACCTCAATAGATACATACTTATATACAAAAAAATTATAATAAAGGATGTATAAATTCATACCTTTATACATAATTAAGGCTCAAATAGACCTCAAATAGGTCTTAAAAACATACTCAGGTTTCGAACAAAAACTCTGCTTATGTATGACATCTTCATTGACTCAACTTAGCTCCTCTAGCTTGATGATAAAATCATAGAATCTTAATGAAATTACAAGGTTTAAACATAACTTATTTATAAGGCCTAAATAAATATTATAATATACACCTTGATGCCTTGACTTGTATCTTTATCTCAACATGTCTTTAGAGTCCTTCTATATTGTCAATCTTAGGTTTGATATTTAACTTAGCTTCTATATAGTCCTTTTGAGCCACCAAATTATACCTTTTAAATTATTTAAACTTAGAATGATGTTATATATCAAAAAATAACTCATATTAGTTTATGTGTTGATAAAACCTCATCTTGACATCCTTATTTTGTTTAGACAACTTTTGTAAGTACCATCACTAAAAATAGGATGAGCATTGACCCCATCACACTTTATGCTTCCTAGGATCATCTTTAGGATATAAAAACTCCTATAAATGACTTAATATTATAATAAATATTTTAATTATATTTAATAAATTTCTTAACAATATATATTCAATTCCATTCATCATTCCATGAAGCATTCATTCACGTAAGAGATCAATGCATAAATAAAGAACTACAAAAGCATATCAAAGGAAAACACAAGAGATATGTGGGAAACCAAATTATGGTATAAAACCCACTAAACCATCCATATATATTACAATCATATAATTTAAATATACAAAGTTTATTGGAACTCCAAATTCACAAGGAGCTCCAACCCCTACCTAGTTAAGCACCCACTCAAATAGTCTTTTGCAAGCTCTATCTTACAAGAAGGTTCTAACCCCCTAGGTAACATATAAAAAAATAAGTAAAGTCTAATATTTTATCAGCTTATATCACCTATTTATAACTCAAATATATATTAAAACCTTATTTTTCACTCTTTACCCTTCAATCTCACTTAAATAGCCTCTTAGGCCTTCTTGCTAAACTAGCCCTTTCCTTTGTAGTATTAGGTCAAATGAACTTAAAAATATATAAAATCATAATTAAATATGTATTAAATATTAAAAATACACATTTTATGGTTTCCAATACATTAAATTATTTTACAAACACCTATCTCATTTACACATATGCTCAATCTCTCAACTGGTCCATTTTGGCCTATTAAGCCTTCTTAAGTACTTGACCTTTGCTCTCACCCATCTTAGTTAGCCATAAACCATTAAATACATGAAATACATATTATAATGTAACTTATAACATTTTTAC
The DNA here is from genome assembly GCA_037957365.1 of Torreya grandis. Taxonomy (NCBI): domain Eukaryota; kingdom Viridiplantae; phylum Streptophyta; class Pinopsida; order Cupressales; family Taxaceae; genus Torreya; species Torreya grandis. Next base: position 1,087,791 of record JARHVA010005233.1, on the reverse strand, counting down.
ATCATGATAAAACCAATAATTTGGTTTTCCATTACCTCATTATCCTCAGACTTTAGTTAGGCCTTAATTAGACATAAAACAATTAGGCCTACACATTCACGCGATATCACTTAGAATTATTAAAAAACCTTTGGGATCATAAAATTGATGATAAAAATAAAAAAAATGATTTTTTTTTTATTATAGTATAATATAATCCTCATAATTCCTAGAGGGTCCACTCACACCTTGGCCCCCTTCATTTGCACTGTTCATCATTAGGCCTTTACACACAGTAAAAGGTTTATCTTGAGTGTATGAAGCATAAAAATAAATATATCACAAAAATATTAATAAAAACATATTAATATAAAATTAATTACTTAAAAATAATCTCCATGTCCATTATACATTACCATATAGGATAATACGCCTCAATAACTCTCTTGCTATAGGCTCCTTTAGAACTGCTAGTGCACATTGAGACTCAATCATGAACATTTAAGCCAAAATCACACTTTTTAAAAAAAAACATGGAAATAATTAATATTTAAAAGCACTTAATGAATTAATTATAATTATTATAAATAATATAATATTATAATTGACCTCTACAGAATCTAAACCTTCTCTATAGAAAGTTCACTTAGAGCTACCAAACACTGCCAACACACAATCAATAAAATGACTCTCCACACCATCTTCAGAAATCAAAATGACTCTCATTACATTAAAATTATAATTATGTATATTAATAACATATTAAAATTATTTTTATTCTTCAATACTATCCAAACAACCTCTAATTCATCTCTGTAAGATGATTATTCAAAACTATCAATAGGCTTGTCAACACAATCATATAGAAGTGAAAGTTCCTTGAATTATATTTTAAATTAATATATATTATATTAAATATATTTCATCATATAATTGACATATAACATGATCTAATATCAATCATTGGTCTTACAAACCAATTTCTCAAACCACTCTCTCATTATCTTAACACAACCCTACAAGCCATTTTGGCTATCATATCTCAACCACTTAAATTATCTTAAAAGGTAATTTAGGTATTAAAAAATAAAAATATATTAAATATATAAATAATATCCTATTATATGTATTTTAACACTTTGATTTAATTTTCAAACCTGAAATTGTCATTTTGGCTTAAGACATAGTCATGATGATCATGACTTCTCACACCTGTAGGAACACTGTATTGAAATTACAAGGAATTTGGATGATCCTTAGACATAATTATATAAACATAAAAAAAAATTAAATATTTTTAAAATGGGAAATGTAAAACATATATACCAATCTTAAAAACTCACTCTTTCACTGTCTTGACTCATACAAACAAGTCATCCTGAGATCACTTTCTTACTTGTGTACGATCATCAACAAAACATATAAACAAAGGTAACATGAGGTATAATTCTTAAGTAAATACTCAAAATTATTTTTTACATTCATAATAACATAAAAATAATCCTTAAACACATTCTCACTCTGAGTGGGTTTTTCTCACTATTTTCACTCTTTGCTAGTTTCATGATAGTTCAACTTGGGTGACCAAAATGGTTCACAAAAAAGATATATCTTGTCCAAAAACACAATTTAAATAAATAATTAGTATTTTAATTAAATATTAATTAACTTTAATGCATTGGAACAGTCAACCCTTATTGTAACATCAAATTCTTAAAAAATAAGGGTTTTTATGTAAGTTGTCCTCACTGCCTGACACACCACTACCACCTAGAGATTATTGAAGGATTCCTATAAAAAAATCAAATAATAAAAAAATAATTATAAATAAATTATGGTCAATTTCAATTTTTTTTAATCTAATTGGGTTATTAAGAGGTTTTTGAGAGCGTTTTAGACTAGTTAACCTTCTTAATGTTTGTTCATACAATATTACCCCTCAAATGCAAAAAACTGCTTGAAAATCCTTATTAGAACCTTTTTACATATCAAACAAATATTAATATTAGATTATCATTAAATGATAATATGTGCCAAAAAACACAATAACTTACTTCATGGGATGGGTTGGGTTCATTTTATGCACCTCAAGAGACCTTAAAACACCTTTTTGAGCTTTATCATATAATCTATGACCTCAAAATTGGTTTACATGCTTTAAATAATGTACCATAATTAAAACCATGATCAAATGATCAATCTTACATTATAATATGATCCTCATGTTCCATTTTTCCTTACTAGGTGTCTTGGCACATAAGGCCTTCAACTGCAAGTCACTTTAGGTCCAAAATATGACCCTCTCACCACTATAGTGCTATCAACAACTCATATAAACTCTTAAAAAAACTATAATGTGATCACACACTAATTTTAATACCTTATAAACCTTATAAACATATAATAACACCTCATTGGGTTAGGTAGGGTCTAGAGCAAGTTCTAGCTATAGATCTTCAATAAATATTTTCCTATTTAGCTTCACTTTAGAACTTTCCTAAGTGCATCAGCACCTCATATGCATGATCAATTAACTAAATATATCTGATTATACCTATGTGCCTCCATATCATCATTTTCATTCCTCTACAAACCATATCCATGCTTAAAAAATTGTCCATCAATCAAACCTACTAGGCACCATGCAAGTCTTACCTTATTAATCCTTCTTGACATCAATGATATTGAACTTGACATCAATGAAAAAATTCAAAAAGAACCTCATAAGATATGTCATCATCACTTTTAAAATTGATTATCATGTTCATCATGATACATTCATGCTAACTTTTTTAATCTTACATCTCCCATTTACTAGAACAAGTCTACAATCAAATTGTAGGTGCCTATTTGGTTGGAGATTGAAGGTTTCCTATAGGTGGAGGTATATGCTTTAGCTTTATTCTACATGCCTAGGTATTTATTAAAGTCACAAAAATAATTTAATAGTTCTTTAGACTTGTTCATATCATTATTTATGGACATGACAACACCTAAACTACCTTTTCCCATGTATTTTCATTCTACAGTGAAACTATAGGTGACATTTTGAGAGAGAAAAGGACTCCTGTAGGTGGTGATTTGTATAAAACCATTATGCCTCAACTACATTAATTTATCCTTGTGTCAATAGTTTCATTCTCAATTATATGGAGTAAATTTTTCTTGTATATTGTAACCAAGGTGTCATGTTGCATTATAAGACCATTTACACTCAGATTACTGAGTGTCTTTAGTGAAAGTTTACTTGAAATGGAAACCTATTCACACTAACCTATCATGACCAAATAATTTTATTTATGTAAATACATTACCCCCATGATTTGGATATAATATGAAAACTACTTATACATCCTAGACCTCAAGACACTTTTCCATGGGATGATTACAAGTATCAACAAGACTTGATTCAGAGAGGTTAAGGTAACATTTCTCAAATGCAAATTTTTCAAAATGAGAATAGATTTTTATGTTTGTCTATAATGAAATACCATTTCAACTACCACCTTGGTATTTTTTATACTCCTATAACAAATTTAAGGTCTAAAGTGAGTTCATCTATACTTATTAGTTTCAAACTACCATCTCTAACATGATCTTGACATATAGGTGATTAGAGTATCTCTTTACACCTTTGTTTCCCTATATAACCCATACTAATTCAATAAATGACTCAAAAATGATCCCTAGATGGCATAAGATAAACTCTAGAAAAATATGATAATTATAAACATAATGTTGACCTTGTTAAAGACCATAGGACATAATTTACACCCTATAAAACCATTATATCAAGTTTTACTATATAGGGGGTTGAATTAATTTGATTTTATGTTAAATTAGTCAACATTTTGGTGATTTCCTAGGGGTGGCAAGCTAGCTATGCAAATGACCAAAAGTTTACTCCTATCCATTGGGATATGCAGTTACCTATGAACTATATGGACACTAAATTACCTTTGAAACCATGCCAAAAAATATAAAAACAAACACATAGGAAAATACAAGAAGGAAACACACTTTTTTTTCTCAAGAACACTTAGGAAAAATACACACAATATAAGCAAATCACACCTTAGTATATACAATACTTCACACACTTGAGGTGAAGAAAAATTACCATGATTCAACTAGGATAAAAGATAGTACCTTTTGTATCCTTGCTTCTCCATGACAACAATCCATCATGTGAAGCATGCTTATCAAAAAACACTTATTTATGTAAGTAATCAAATGAATTACCACCTTTAGCTTTTTTTATAGTTGTAAGTGTGTCATTTGGAGCTCTCAAGGATACTTCATCTTTCCCTCCAAGAATCTTGTTTGAACATGAAATTTTATTGAACTATACCATGTTCAATTAGCACTTCTCAAACTAAGTGTTAGGAGTTATCATGGTTGCTTCAACCTCATATTCATGTCTTGATGCACTTGATGTATAATACCATCAAGTTTGTCTTCCATCTACTCCAACACATCTAAAAGTGATTCAACCTCAAATTGAAGTGTTGAATACTCCTTAATCATACACATATCTACCTTATGTTTAGTAGACTCCTCTACAATTATAGCTTCCTTTGATATTAGTTTAACATACATCTTCATGATTATCAAGATAATCTCCTTCATTATTATTAGGCTCATGAACAAACTCATTATATGGTTCACACTTCTTAGGAGGGAAAGTGGACTTACTAAACTACTAAAACTCTTGGATTATGGTATAAGACCTTTTATATATGTCATTTTCCTCTTTATGAATATCATCTTAAAGGACTCCTCCATCATGTTTAGGTAGAATGGCATTGTCTTTCTCACTATCCTACCCTATCATGATTGGAGAACTATCATCATACAAATAAATAAGGTAATTACCTTCAACAACTTGTGGAAAAATTATATCAATGCATACCTCAGATTATTCATCTCCTTTCTCATCGATTATATATGTTCTAATGTTAGTCAACTCAAATAAAATGTATGGATCATGTCCATAAGTATATGCACCATACTCATCTAGGAAAAGGTCAAATATGTCCTCAAACTTATAATATTTTCCATCATCCACAACATAATCTTCTTGACTATTGATTATGAAATTGAGATTATAACTTACTTCTACATGGGGATGAAAATGAAACTTAGCCAATGGTTGAGTTATAATAGTTGCCTTTTCTCCATACCTTATCTTGAAGTTTAAGAAGGACCAATCAGCCAAGAGGTAACCTCTTTTTTTTTATGTGAAATACCTTGAGAGGTAGGTAGTAAAGTTAAAAGGGAGATCAACATCCATAATATATTGAAGGATTGGGAAACTTGGAGAATCATAAAGTTAAAATTTTAAACCCTTGACAAGTCCCACTAACTTATCTAGTGTCCCATCAAGTTGTATCACTCCCTTATTGTATGGTTCATATTTCAATCCTAACTTATGTACTACAATCTTAGGCATAACTAAGGTATTAACTCCACTATGTAGCTGTGAACAATCTTGTATCCAATAATGAAAGTGAGGTATAAGGGTAGAGGCTTTTCAAAGTTATAAGAAGGTTACACAATATGATTTAGATCATTTATGAGGTCAACATTATCATCATGTCTTAATGGTCAAGGATTGAGGTGGATTTTGGATAGATGCTCTTGAAGGAACTCTTTTTTATCATGAAAGTGAATCATTTCCCAAAGAGAGAGAGAGTAGCCTTAGCATTATTCAAAGAATAAACCATGTTTAAAGAAGTAACATTTACCTTTTATTAAATCTTTGAAGGCAAATAATTACCTTGAACTTGAGACATTCAATAATTTAGAGTAACCTTCCCAACATTCTAATTTGAAATAGGTAAAAAAGTTATAAGGACTACCATACTTGGAGTCACACCTTGCTTCCTTTTAGGAGGGTTACTTGAACTTATGTCAACACCATGATCATATCCTAAACCCCTCCTCTTATATCTAGTATTATTTTTAATTAAACTATTTTAATTGAGGACATATGTATCTTCACCTAGAAAGTTTGTAAGGTTCACATTTTGGGGTTGTCATCCTTCATTTTCTTGAATATAATTCTCATATTTTGTTGATAGTTGAGGAGTAAATACTCCTTTAAAAACCAAATATTTATCTCCACTTTCATTGGCATAAATTAATTTTTCTTACTTCCATTCCACTCCTTTGACCAAGTTACTATGCACCATGACCATAGCTCTTATGTTGGAGATGGAGGCTATGTTGTATGCATTAGATGGACTATTGAAGTTAGTTTTTCTTCTACCTCTACCTTGACCATATTTATGAGATGGGAACCTATTTCCTTGTTAAGGATATGGGTATGGGTTTTGGTTAACACCATACTGCATATTGAGTTGCCTAATCTTATCTTCTAAGGTTTGGATTCTTACATCTAAATCAATAGTATCTTCTACCTTCTAAGGGGTAGCTCTATATTTAGTATTTGTATTTGGGAATTGATAAACACTTGGGGTAATAATAGACATATTAGGTAGTAGAGGCATGAAGACTTTTGGAGGCAACTTTCCATCTTCTATTAGGCCATTCTTAGCTCTAATGGAAAGGTCATATGATTTGAGTAAGATGTAACCACCCATAAACTATAATATTATGGATATGCTAGTATCATTATCCCTCATTTATATAGAGAACACAAATCTTATAGGTGGTCTCATGGGAAGAGGTATCTTATGCCAAGTCCTTTGGAATCTCTCATTAAAGTTGTGCATAGTCTCCTTGGGGCCTCTTTGAATTACATTCAACTGGTTAATAAGTGATGTGTGATCACTTTTGTCTTCAAACCTTTAGGTTATAAAATCTCCAAAATCATCCAAAGTAGTGATACCCCCTTTATGAAATTTCCTATACTATTCAAGTACTTTCCCTCTAAGGGATATGGTAAGTAGTCTAATGGAAATATTGAATTTAGTGACATTGTGAAAACTACAAACATTTTAGATCTCACTAATATGATAGCTAGGGGTAACATGATCTTCACCATTAAATCTAGGAATGATCTTAGTATCATTAGCAAGTATATCATCATATGCATTGAGATGAATTATATTTTCAATGTTAAAGGCTAGAAAGACATGCTACCTAGCCATGTTGTCCTCAAGTTCTTCTTCACTCTCTTGATCTTCTTGTATTGCAAAGTCTTCTTGTTCTTCAAAGGTCAAGATAGGATGAGGATGTTGATCTTGAAAATGAATTTTTGGTTAAAGGAGTGGGTTTATGGGATTGATACCTATATTATAAGTTGATATATTAATAACCATGATGTATGAACACAAGAAATGATAAGAAAATGGTCTAAAACTAGATATTACCTTGAATGGATTCACCAAATGTTGATTATAACACTGTATGTAGTTGTGATGTTGTTAAGACCAACATCCGCCTTGACAAGATGTCTTTAAGACAATGATCCCACTAGGCATGCTAGAACTATTGTTAACAAATCTTGTACCCTAGAGTTGGTTTTTAAAGCCTAATCTAAGATTTGGGAAATGTTGGAATACATATAGGCTTGTGGGTTACCTATGATAGAGGTAGACCTTTAGGTTTATGGGCTAGCTCCCTATATTTCTCTTTGATTGCTTATCACCTACACTAACTAATTTCTTGGATAAAAGGGGATATAAATAACATGTAAAATAAAATACTCTACTAAGTTGATAAACCAAAAATATCTCCACTAGACCATGATACCATTGCACTATGAAACATGACCTACAACACTAGTCTCAAATCCTTGAATTACTCTAACATTAGTATTTCAAACATGGAGGTGATATGCATTGGACTACTCAAGGTGAGTAAACCAAAGGTTATATTGTAGACACCAAGTCTAATTTACATCTAAATATATTCAAACACACTATATACTCTTTATGTGACATTTTAGAGTGATAATTACTTGCACCAAACATGAAAAGATAAAGAGAAGGCAAAGCTAGATAAATATCAATAGACACTTCATTATGCATCACTTCACACACTTAGAAAAGAAATTAATGAACTCAAAACTATATTTCAATTATTATTTCAAAGGAAAAATATAGTAATGCACTAGTAGGGCTTTGGCATTCCAGGTGTAGATTCCTTTATCAAATCCAAAATGGCTTGCATTTATAGAACATGTGAGAGAAGAGAAATAAGAAGTACAGATCAAGGGTCATAAGAATAAGTGTCAAGTGATTAAAACCATTTAAATTTTAGTATAATGGAGCGTACAATATACCATGAAAGGTATTCTTGGAGAAGTGTCCATATGAAGCATCAAAACTCTTGAAAATGGCATAGGGTCTTCAAATGGCCTTCTTGAAAACTACCTTCATGATGAGTCATCTCTTGGATAATAAAAACTAAAATTGGGAGATTTGACACATGTACACTATCTTAATGGATTGGAAACATGGCATGATAGTCACTAGATGCATCCCTAACTATTATCCATCTTCATGACACTTGTACTCACCATTTATAGTCATTCATTAGTCGTTTAGGCCTTAATCTTCACATTTGTCATTCAACTAGCCTTCAGTTGTTCAACCAAATCCATCAAATAAGTGTTAGGACAACATTATAAAGTATCTTTTTCTTCCACTCCATTAGATATACCTTAAAAGGATAAAAATTAGACTTGTCATCTTCTCATTTGGTAGTCACTTGTCATCTTTATTCTATGTCAAAGACTACCTTTGATGAATGGCATAGCAGAGATGTTTATATTTTTTTATAAGGTGAGAAATGGATTTGGAGAGTTATAATAAGTCCCGATACACATAATATATTTAATCTCATCTATTCAAACTCTTTGGAACCTATAGAATAAGTCAAATCTTTACAAAAAACCTTGGTTTTACGTTGTCTATATAAGTAGGATACAAACCAATTAGGTGGGAAGGCGAATGGGAGTATCTTAAAAAATTCAAAAATAGTTTTAAGGAAATATTACCCCATTTGAGTGAATATCCATTTGTATTTCCTCATTAGGTCTTAGATAAGTGTTTATGAGGGTTTTTTCATGTCTAGAGTGTTAAGGATTGTTCATAAAATACTGAAATCCAATTTATGAAAAAATACAACTTAAACCACGTATAGGACCCTAATAAACCACACCTATCTCCTTGTGAAACCATGAAATATGTATACATAGGTATAAATATTTGACTATGGCCTATTGAGTTCATGTATTTTAGATATCCTTGTCATGGTTTCAAGCCAATTTGACTATTTTGGTGTAACTAACTATAAAATGATGGTTGTGATCCATCTTGGACTTCATATAAAAGGTCATAAATGGGGTTGGAAAGTTTAGATGGTCATATAAAATGAATTGAGCATCAATAAATCTTAGGCTTAGTCTAGTCCTGATTGTACTCTTTAACCCTTAGACTAGCTCTGCATGCCTTTTCTAGCTTGGGTGTTTATCAATGATTATTCACCATAAAACAAACCTCAAAAATCATTATATAATACTCTAAGACACTGCTATCTCATTAATCTCTCATTCACATATTCTACCTGTAACTTTAGACTATTTATGAGTACCCTCTATCTAAGACAAAATAGAGGGAAATTACCCTATTTATATAGCCAATTTGGAGATATGGGAAGTTATATTTGGTCATAAGGACCATATTCACAAATTTTTATGTCTAGATCACACCCATATGCCACTCAACTCTTTAGACCCCTCAAAATTGGCTTTCAAGACTATGTACTAAGCATATGGATTGAGTTGACTATAGGTGAAGTATAAGATTTGTATTTTTATATCTCTTTGGTATAAGAACATCATATTTTATTTAATAAGAACTCTAATATTATCTTATCATATTTATCATCATATGTTCATGCTAGCCTTTTTAAGATTACATCTCCCATTTGCTAGAACTAATCTACAGTCAAATTGTATGTGCTTATTTGGTTGGAGACTGGAGGTTTCATATAGGTGGAGGTATATGATTTATCCATATTTTATATTTGTAAGTCTTTATTGAAGTCATCAAGATCATCTCATAGTTGTTTGAACTCATTCATATCATGCCTTAGGGCCATGACAACACCCAAACTACCAATTACCATGTATTATCAATCTATAATCAGACTGTATGTGACATTTTGAGAGAAAAAGGGACCCATATAGGTGGTTAATTAAATAAAACCATATTACCTTAACTCCATAAATTTATCCTTAGGTTATGATGGAGGCTTAGGCTACACCCTGGCTAAAAATAAGATTGTTTAGGTCTTTTACTCAAATATAGTCCAAAATGGGAATGACCCTTGGCTATGGGTTACCTAATGTTGGGCCAACCCTCTAGAATTAAAGGGGATAGCTCCCATGATATGAAAATATGGTTCCTTTCCTAAAATATATGCTTATCTCAAGGAAAATGGAAAGATAATAAAACTAAAATTAGAACCTAATCTATATGGTGATTCACTGAATTGTTCAATGATCCAATCTTAGCTTGAAAATTTTGTGACTTTTAGTGAATCAAATAAAGAAAAGATTTGACTATATTCTATGAAAATATTTCAAACATTAGTGTTTTTCATGGAGTTTAGATATAAAACTTGAACTTGAAGGTAATAAAAGGGTAAGGTCTATGCTAGACACTATAAGCTCTTTGACACTTCAATGGAAATTTCCTTAAACAACACTTCACACAACCTATCAAGAACTATAATAATAAAAGCAAGGCACATGAAGGACATGAAAATGATGAAAGACAACACACATTATGCAAATAAAATTCAATAAGATACACTTAATATTCACTCATAATTTGGTCTCATCTTATATTATTTCAAGGAGTTTTACATAGTGATTTTAGTAGATATTTGCTATACCCAGCCAAGGCATGCAAATAAAGATCTTAATGCCTACATTTATAGTAAGAATGGAAGGCAAGAGAGAGTAAATTTTGGCATGGAATGGGTCATTAATAATAAAAATGTGACTTAGAGTATTTACAATATAATTTCCTTCCTTTAAAAGCATTGACATTCCCTTAATGAGGCCATTTTTTCATAAAGGTGATCATAACTCAATGAATAGTTATTGGATGAAATAGGGAACCATAGTTATGTAAAAATCCATACTTATTTTGAGATAGGTTTACAAGGTTAAAGAAACTATCTCATTTATCCATAATAGCCATGAATTATGCATTTAATGCTCAAGTGTAAATTACCCAACATGACACCTTGGATTGTTTCATTCAATTAGTCTTACAATGCCAAATTGATCTTATTTGATGATTAATTAGGCCAATTAGGCCTATCAGACAAAACTTTCTAAGTGTTTAAACTTAGTGGCCATGAAACATATATAAAATCTTTTCAATCTATGTGTTAATGTGCTTCATACCTAAAATAATGTTTCCAACCATGACATGGGCTTAAAACTTTACTCTTTTAGTCTGATTGGTCTTCCTATGTGGCATCTCCTTGCCATGCTATCAATTTCATTTTAAAACATGATTATTTTCACCTCAAATACATGTCTTCATATTTTTCCCCCTTAGACCTTTGATTGAATTTTATCCATTTATCTCCTTAGGAGTCTCCTAGATTTAACCTTCAACATTAGCCATTAATATAATCTAGGATTCCCAAATTGTGACACTTGGTAGTCACACATGACCTTTTTCTATTGGCCTTAGAAAATGTGACACTTGGTAGTCATACATGCCTTATATGGACCATGTTATCAATATCCATCTCTATCATGCATTTACACCATATGATGACCTCATATGTAATCTAGGCTCATTAGCTTCCAAGATTATGACACTTGGTAGTCATACATCAATCTTTAATCCTAACTCTAAGATTGTGACACTTGGTATTTGTGCATGTATTATATGAACCCTTGATATCAATTTATGTGATCAAACATGTTTACTTACATGACATGGAAACCTCATGTACAATTTAGGATCATTGAATTATTGACCTCATGTGATCACCCATATGTGGTTGAACTTTGATGTTAGCCTCTGAGATTGTACTACTTGGTATCAATGCATTGAATCTCAAGGCTCACTAACGTTTTGACTTTGTGCTCACCATTAGATATGCTTTTGCATGATTAAATGTGTGTCATTGACATATATTAGATTATTGACTTGGATGATCCCCCACATGCCATTGATATTTAATCTGATTGAGCAAGGATAAGTCAGTTATCAATCCCATAGATCAATTATTATTTTTGAATCCAAATGGCTATTTTTTGTGGCTTTAAATTGATGTCCTCAAGCGTTGTCTACACTACTAGATCATTTGTAAAGGCCTATATATTGAGATAGAAAGATCATCAAGACACCAAACTCGCAGGGGATGACCATGGCACAAAATACATAATTTTCATGGGATAATAAACTTAAGCACTTTAGACACCATTAAAATATTTATTCAATCTTAACATGATGAAAAAAGGACCTTCAAAGACTGCTTAGGCAAGTTTGGAGTATGACCAAATAGTAGCTTAATTAGACATGCCTTAAAGACTCACAAAATCACTAGAAAACAAGTTTTAAACATCAATAATGACCCTAATCTATAGGTTTGGACAATTTATAAGTCTACGGATATAAATTTATTAATATTTCTAGTGACTCAGTTGTCTTGACCATCTTGTTAGTCATAGAACCCAAACAGTTGATCAGAACTTGCTCATGATAACTAGACAATAAAGTATGACTTTAATATGATTCTTGAAAACACTTCGAAGCAATAAGACACAAAAATAATAAATAATAAAGAAACAATAAAAAAATTAAAACCACATAAATGGTATAAGCAAATGACAAACATGATAATGTGCAAGAGCACTTGGAGGTAAAGATAGACCTATCTACCTATGTACAAAAAACATGAAGTAAGATTAATAGAAGAATTTGAGATTAATCCCATTGAAAAGTATGGGAAGGATATCTATATTTAAATTAAAAATCTCAAAGTAATTTCTCTCCTTGAAATGTGTGATGACATAATTCCCACTCCAAAGACTATCAAACCTGGAGTGTTTTCCTCGTTTTGCATAGTCCTCATCCCATTTCAGGACTATATCGGCTTGTTGGAATGTCTTCAAGGAGGATATATTATAAAATTTCATATTAAATTGGTCTTTATTGGACCACATTATTTTCATATCATTATCCATTGTCTATTCTAGATATCTTAATTCATTTAATCTTACTTGCATAGCATCATCTTCTAAGATCTCAAGTTGGTGTGTAAGCCCTAAAGTAAGTAGTTTAAGAGAGATAAGAAGTTTATATTCTCTCCCATATACAAAGAGGTATGGGGAGTTTCTAATATATTTATTATGTATCACTCTATCTCACCATATTTTAGTCCTCAATGTGGCATGCCACTCCCTTTAACTATCTTCTGTAGTCCTCTTGATAATCCTCAACAAGTTATTGTTTGTGGACTCTACTAGTCCATTGACCTATGGGTAATATTTAGAGAATGATTTGAGATTAATTATGTATTAAATATCCCACTCACATAACTTTATAATACTAGAGGCCAATGCATTGTCAAAAATGATTGTAAAGGGCACACCAAATCTGGTTACAAGGTTATCATAAAAGTCCAAGATAAAACCTTAATTGGCTTATTTGGGGGTAGCTACTTCAACCCACCTAGTGAAGTAATATGTAACTACAATCATAAATCTACATACTTCAATTTAATGGGGATTTACCATCCCTATGAAATCTAATACCTATTATATGAAGGGTTGTTCTACTTATATGGGCTGCAAAGGAAGGGTGGCTAGTTTCTATTTGCCAATAAACATTATAAATTTTGAACACTTTCTTACCCAAGAGTGTGATTATATAAATAATTTGTGAAAAAATTACCCAAATATAATGATTTTATAGGATGTGGTCTAGGTATCAAATTTCCCACCAACTAGACCATCATGGAAATGTTTAAGTAACTTATACATTTGGCATGATTCCACACACCTCAAAAGCATACCTCCTATGTCCCTCTTGAAAATTGATCTATCCATAATAAAATAAGGTATGATATTCAATCTAAAATTCATTCTCTTGACTCTATATAACCCCATGGGACGCTATCTTGATTGGAGAAACTTGATCACATCATGTGTCTAGCTAAAAGGTGTGTCATCTACAACTATTTTTTGGTTGTTATGGGCTCGCAACACCTGATCTATATCTTCATTTAATATTTTTAAAATGTGATCACATAACCCTTTTCCCCTTACAATATTTTTAACTCTAACCTCAAGGTCATACTCCATACATTTTGTCACCCACCCAATCCTTTTTTCATTAAGGTCTATGTTACGTATGACCTCCTTAATGCTTGGGTGTGCTACCATTAGTATAATCTTATTCTTAGAGACCCTGTGTGTAAATTTATTTAAAATTATCTATAATACAATCACATGTTTTTATAAAAATACATACCTCTCCCCATACACTTCTAAGTCTTGAATAAAGAAGGCAATAGACTATTTTAAACATTGATCATTATGTTGTATCAACATGGTAGAGATTACATCCAATGTAGAGAAGGCATACAAGTAGAATTATTTTTTAAAATATAGGTTAAGGAGTGTAGGTAAATTATATATGGCCTCTTTTATGGATTCAAATATCATATTACCTTATGTTATCCATGAAAACTCTTTGTGCTTCCTCAACATGTGAGTGAGGGGCTTGACAACCTCTATAAAGCCTGGGATAAATCTTCTTATAATATTAATCTTCAAGAAGAAACTTTGTAGACCATTTTAATGCTTGGATAGGGGTAAGGATAAGATGGAATCAACTCTTTCAGGGTCTATGGAAATACCATCCTTGGAAAATATGTGTCCCAATAACCTTCCCTCATGGACACTAAATATGCACTTTTTAAGATTCAGTGATACACCAAATTCTTTACATCTTTCAAAGACTGACTTCAAGTGAGTAATGTGATCAAATGTGTCCTTTGATAAAAAATTATGTCTTATAAGTATATGAGGACCATGTCATTAATTAAACCTTAAAAGGCAACATCTATTGCCCTTTGGAATGTTTCCCAAGCATTGGATAGCCCAAAGGGCATTTTCATTTTTGCATAAGTGCCCCACTTTATGGTTAAGGTAGTTTTATTACTATCTTATTATTTGACCATGATATAATTATAACTAGAGAAACCATAAAGTAATAATAACCTCTGATAACCTACCACCTTTTGAATAATATGATCCATTGAGGGGAGGGGGTAAAGATCTATTAGGGACACTTTATTGAGATCTCTAAAGTAAACACACAAATATATTTCTCCATTCTTATTCCTCACTAAAAAAAGGTTTGAAACCCATGAGGAATGTTTTATTTGGAATATTATCCTTGATTCGACCATTTTAAATAGTTCCCTTCTCATCAACTCCTCCACTTTTAGATTGATAGGTCTTTATTTTTGCTTGATTGGTTTCACATTAATCTCTAACTCAATGGTTATTATGCAAGTTTGAGGTCAAATACATTAAAATCATTATATTACGATGTAAATACATCATATTATTCTTATCATAAAGCAAAAAATACATCTCTCTCCTCTCTTGTGTTGATCTTCCCTAACTTCAACAACTTATGTTTGAAGATCTCTACCTTTTCATAATGTTCTTCCTTTGATAAGATGTATGCCTTTTATCTTCTTACTTAATCATATTCATTAAGTATGTTCTATAATGTTACAAGACCCTTATTTGTCTTTTTATACCTTAGCTACACTATTTGATCATCATATTGATGTTGATACCTGTTTTGATTCTTGTGGTAGAATTCTACCTCTTGCATAAAAAACATACAATTTTATTATCACTATCAAACACTTACCAAATCACCTCATTATTAGTGTAGATGGCATAAATATTACCTTAATATTGGATTTAATTTGGCTACCTTATACCCCTTATAAAATATCATATTGGGATCTAATAGTTGCAATCATATCTGTATGTTGATTTACTTCTCTTAGTATTGACTATATGTTGAATGACAAGAAGTTATCTATGAGATCCCATACATGGTACTTTTAAGCTTTCAATCTATGTTCCTTTAATTCACTTACACCTTTCAATTATTACATAACAAGTTCACTATCACCCTTGACTTGAAGGAGTTTGACACCTCTCCTTCTTGCCTCTTGCAAACCATGTAGAAGGGCCTCATATTCAACTATGTTTGAAGTGAAACTAAATTGAAATCCTACAGCTAAATAGCACTTATGATTTGAGGGTGAAATAAACATGACTCCATATACACTACAATTATTTGACCTTGATACATAAAAAAAATTTCCATAAACCATCTTCCTCTTGAGTGGTATTAGTTATGTAAGGTATAGCATCATCTTCCTCATGCATACAATACACCCCTAATCTACCTCCTCAATGTTGTTATAGGGATAAAAATCATGATTTTTAGCTACCCATTCATCTAAGTGAAGGTTTTAAAAGATTTCAATATGGTCATGAGGCTCTTATTCACTAGCATTCTCATCTTCATCAAGTATGGTGTAGTTGATGTATTCAAGGTTAGGCATATAGGATTTGAGATGGAACCTAGAGATAGGATCTAACCTAACAGTGAACCTAGTCCCATATCTAGTCCTAAAGACCATGTATGACCATTTAGAAGACAAAAAACCCCAAATTTTTATAGTAAAGTCGTAGACATGCATAGGGAAAAGTATAGGATTAGGTCTATAACCATTACATCTTGAGTGATGACACAATTTGGGAAAGATACCAATATAATATTAAGGCCTTTAAGGACACTTGCCATTTTAGTGGGGGGACCATCTACCTAAAGAACACCATTATCATTAGGTACATATTTAATCTCAAGTTTATCTACTATAACTTTAGGCATGATTGAGGTTGATGCTCCTGAATCTATCATATAATTACATATGAGATAGTCCCCTATAATGACTAACATCTAGAATGGAGGGGGCTTAATTACCTAAGTGGGGACAACATTTTGAACTTGATATTGACTAGGAGCTTGACTAGGTTGATTACTATTATCAAAAATAGTGTTTACACTATCAACTACCTTATTTACATGAGAGCATTTAGAGATCTTTTGTTGAAGGATCTCTTTCTACCTTAGAATAAATAGAACATCATATATTGACATAGTGATATTAGAAATTTTTATAAAATTCATAATGTTGAAAGGAAGATTAGTACCTTTGAATTTCACCTTGGAAGTAGAAGCATCACTTGGTACTTGAGTGACATGAGGAGCAAAAGGAGACCTCTACTGCTAACCATGATGTTGAGATATTTGTTGAGTTATAGGGGATTTAGTGGCATTTAAAGTAACTAGATGCTGACTGACTAATGGGGGTGTTGAAGAAACTTTAGGCTACCCCAAATTTTATTACACCATTCTCATTTGAGCCCTTGTAGGAGTTGAAACTAGCTCATGTATTTTTTTGTTGTCTCCCTTATGTTGGTTGTTACATGTTCAAACCCATGTTCTTCTTGAGAATTTATTCAAGTAGTATCAGCTAGTGACTTAATCATACTTCTTTGTTGAATTGGAGCCTCTAATGATGTCAAGGTAGGTATATCACTTTGATTGATTATATAACCTTATGGTAGAGGTGGTATTATGTCATAACCTTGATATTGAAAAGCATGTTACCAACTAGGATTTGATATCTCTCTACTTGAAGTGATCACCATCTCATTATAATTTCCTCCTAATTTCTATTGAAACTCTTGTACAAGGTTATTTTGATTAGGGACCAAAGCTCTTGAGTTACTTATAGTTATGGGGTTATGGCTGTTATAAGGTCTAGCTTGAGTAATTTGGCCTTGGGATTATTTATTTGATAATAACGAGGTCTATTATAGGAATAAGAATGGTATTGGTCATGGAAAGGACCTTGGTATGGCCTATATTAATTATATTACTTCCTCTCTAGAGCCACTATCTTATTATTTTATTCCTTCAACAATCCTTCAATCTTTCTAAGTCTATTCACTTTACTATCATCAAGTTGTGCTTGATTATTTAGAGTGGGTATGGGAGAAATGGGAGGTGGATTTGGATTCAATCAAGAAAGAGGGGAAAAAGAGGTCTAGGCATGAATTCATCTTCTTATATCAAATAGTTTTTTCCCCTTATGGATATATCATATGCTTCATGTAGAGTTGTCCCACCCATAAATTGGATCATGATTACAATGTCTAAATTCAATGATCTAAAGTAGTAGAGAAAATCATAATTAAGCATGGGTTTAATGATAATAGGGATTTTCTCACAAGTTTTTCTTACCTATAGTTGAAATCAGCTATAAATTATTGGGATGCCCTCTTGATTGATGTGAGTTTATTAGCTAGTGACACATGGTCACTCCTGTCCTAAAAAATCTTGAATAAACACTCACCAAACTCATCCTAGGTATTGATTGAGGTAGTATCTAGACCCATATACCATTTCAAGGCTTTAAATTTTAAGGATGTGTGTAGTAATCTCATGGCTACATTATCATAGGTGATATTATGTATTGAGCAAAGGTTTGTAATATCAGTTATGTACTCTACAGGAGTGGTTGATTTTTATCCTATAAACTATGGTAGTATCTTAAAAGATTCCAAAGGTATGTCATCATTTTTATAAAGGTTTATATGGTTTCCACCATTTAAGGTTACAAAATCTTTCAACCTAGGCCTTGTCATTTGTATTAATAGACTTTTGGTGGGTTGAGTATGGGTAGAATTTTTAGAATTTGGAGAAGTGGGGGAGTTATGGGGTGATAGGTTGGGGTTTGAAATAGGTACCATCTTCCTCATAATATCAAATGAAAATTCAGTGAATTGAACTTTCTTACTTTGGAGGTAGACCTTGAGGAGATTTAGTGCATGAAATCACTCTTTAACTGACTGATGATTTCACAAACACTTCTAAGTATCCTCCCATGTTGATAATATATCCCAAGCTGATGTCCAAGTGTCTTTATTTATATCTTACCAAGCATGCCAAAACTATTGGAGACTTAATTTTCACCCTAGTTGAGAATAAAATTATTTAGGTCCTCTACTCAAACGTAGTTCAACATGGGAATGACCCTAGGGTATGGGTTACCTAATGTTGGGTTAAACATATAGAATTAAAGGGGATAGCTCCCTTAATATTAAAATATGGTTCCTTTCCTAAAAACTATGCTTATATCAAGGAAAATTTAAAGAGAAAAAAACTAAAATTAGAACCTAATCTATATGGTGATGTACTAAATTATTTAATGATCCACTTTCAGCTTAACACTTTTGTGACTACTAGTGAATTCAATAGAGATAAGAGTTGATAATATTATATGAAAAGGTTTTAAACATTAGTTTTTTGCTTTGAGTTTAGACAAAAACCTACAAATTTAAGGGGATAAAAGGGTAAGGTCTATGTGAGACACTATAAGCTCTTTGACACTTCAAGGGAAATTTCCTTAATCAACACTTCACACAACCTGTAAGGAACTAAAATACTAAAATCAAGGCACATAAAGGACATGTATATGATGAAAGACAACACACATTATGTATATCAACTTTAATAAGATACACTTTATATTCACTCAAAATTTGGTCTCATTTTATGTTGTTTCAAAGAGTTTTACACATTGATTTTAACAGAGCTTTGTTATACCCAGTGATGGATGCAAATCAAGATCTCAATACATACATTTATAATAAGAATGGAAGATATGAGAGAGGAAATTTTTACGTTTAATGGGTCAATAATGAGCCAAATGTGACCTGGAATAGTTAAAATAACATTTCCTTCCTTTGTGAGTGTTATAATTCCCTTAATGAGGCCATTTTGGAGTAGAGGTGGCTGTAACTCCTTAGTATTTATTAGATGAAATAGGGCACCATACTTATGTAGAAATATATATATCTTCTAAGATAGGTTGACAAGGTCAAGGAAACTATCTCATTTTTCCATCATGACCAAGAATTATGCATTTAATGATCCTTAAGGGTCAGTTACCTAGCATGACATATTTTATTGATTCATTTGATTAGTCTTGTAATGCCAAATTGATCCTCTTTGATGATTAATTAGGCTAATTAGGCCTATCAAAATAAATTATCTAAGTGTTAAAATTGGTGGGCATAAGACTTGCAAAAAAAGCTTTTAATCCTATTTGTTAATGTGCTCCATGCCTAAAACAATATTTCCAACCATGACATGGGCTTGAAACTTTTCTATTTTAGTCTAACTAATTTGCCTATATGGCATCTCCTTTTCATGATATCTATTTCATTTTTAAACCTGACTATTGTCACCTAGGACACATGTCTTCAACTTATGCCCCTTAAAACTTTGATCAAATTTGTTTCATCAATTTCCTTAGGAGTCTCTTAGATTCAACCTTCAACATTGGCCATTGATCTGATCTGGGCTTTTTAGATTGTGACACTTGGTAGTCACACATGAATTATTTATCTTGACCTTAAAAATGTGACACTTGGTAGTTGTGCATGCATCTTATCGACCTTGTTGTCAGTCTCCACATAGTTGATGCACTTATCCCACATGATGACCTCATGCACAATATAGGCTAATTGGCTTCTAATATTGTGACACTTGGTTATTTTGTATTGGTCCTTGATCTTGGATATTAGATTTTAACACTTAAAATTTTCACGTGGCTTTTATGGACCATTGATATCAGTTCATGTGATCAAACTAACTTATGCCACATGGTAACCTTGCACACAATTTAGGCTCATTTACTTCTTGACCTCATGTGATCACCCACATGATATTAATCTTTGATTTTGACCTTTGATATTATGATACATATCATCAATGTAATCAATCTTAGGACTCTATAACTGTTGATATAGTGGATTGCACCCTGGGTAGGAGGCTGAGCTCCTACCTTCCACATGCAACAATGGAAACTCCCCTCTCACCTGTGGGACTGGAGAAGCTAGAGGGGAGAGTCTCTAGGTAAGGGCTAGCTCCCTTTGATGCATCTAAGTTGTTCCAATAAGTTCTAATACATACATACATACATACATACATACATACATACATACATACATACATATATATATATATATATATATATATATATATATATATAATGGGGGGATGAAAAGGGAGAAGGATTACAAGAAACAAAACCTACTCTAAAAGAGGTGATGCACCAAATGATTTGACCTACTCATACTCACACTCTGAACCACAAAAACACATACATACACTTAAAATGGTAAAAGTACTAGGCTATAGGAAGCTTAGCAAGGTGGCTTTAATGGAACACGTAGAAAATAGGGACTCACCATAGGTGATGTGGAAAGGGCACACTGTATAGTAGCTTCTTTCTATCTCTACGCTTCTACGTACAACTCTTCTTATCACTTGTAAGAATGGAACCTTATAGACACCAGGTGCATTGGTGTTAAACATATGAAAGCATTAGGAAGAAATGACTAAACACAAAACTAACACTCAGACACACACATAGATATCTAACCCAAATAGAGGTAAAAATGCGTTTATTGATTTCAAGTGAAAACTTGCCAGGGCTTCACCTTACAAATGTGAAAGATCCTTTTCCAAATGAGAAGTCTAAAATATATAGAGGAAGGAAGGAGACCCTTTGGTTCCATTTTATACAAATGACCCATGTGCATTCTGATCATTGGGAAGAGCAAGCAACTTAAACATCATACGAGATATTATGGGCTACGTCATTTGTCTGCTTACAAGACCACTCCTTCAAGGTGATTACATGGCTTATCTGCTCATTAATGAAAAATGAAGAAAAATGGGTGACACCATTATCCATTTTCACCTCCTAATGATTAATTCACTTACACTGTATCACCTATTATAGTAACTTCTTGAATGATGCCTCCCTTTGCCACTTGGACTATTTACTTGTTCTTACACATGGCACTTTTATCCTTTCCCTGCCTTGACTCTTTTGGTTCCTTGGCTCTTTTCTCTCTTTGTTCTCTAGGATATTTGTTAGTTATCAAATGGCTATTTATCTATCATAAAAATGATGTTTATGGACCCATCGCTATTTGAAAACAATGGCTAATCTATCTCCTTGAAGTTGACAGCTTCTAGGATGTCACCGTCCTTGGCAAATTCCTTCGAGCTTTTATTCTAATTCAACCTTTTGTTTTAGACCCTCCTAAAGGGGAACTATACCTTTAGGTATAGATAAATTCCCTTCATTTGGTAGCTGAGAGACCCCACAAGGGCACCTACCATTCGGGGGCCTTCAGCAGCCTTTGTCTCTTCAGCTTCCCTTTACAGGCTTTTTTATGGGCTTTCTTGCAGATAATTTTCCCGTGGCTGCCATCAAAGTGCCCTTTCGAGTTCCTTCAAACTTTTTGATTGAATGAATTCTTTCAAACAAAAATTTTTAAGGAATTATGCCTTTGCCTTGACAAAATCTGAAAGAACTTACCTTTGCGGCTTTCTCTTTGTGGCCTCTTTAAAGTGCTCCCTGCCCTCTCCAAGGACACTTGCCCTTTGAGAGGCTTGAAATTTTGATTGAACCACTCCTTTAAACTAATTGATTGAACCGGTTCAATGGTTCCAATAGTTGTTGAACCAAGAGATCAAACTAAATGTTTAAACCTGCCAATGAACTTTGCATTGAACTTTATCGATGAACCAAAGCATTGAACCAAGAATGTTGAACCAACACATTGAACCAAGCTGATGAACCATTTGATTGAACTAAAATGATGAACTTTGCTGATTCAACCAAAGTGATGAATTTTTTTGATTGAACTAAGGCTTTGAACTGAAGTGTTGAACTTTGCTAATTGAACCAAGACTTTGAACTTTGCCAATTGAACCAAGGCTTTGAACCGAAGCATTGAACCAAGGCTTTGAACTGAAGTGTTGAACTTTGCTAACCAAACCAAGGCTTTAAACTTTACTAATTGAACCAAGGCTTTGAATAGAAGCATTGAACCAAGGCTTTGAACTGAAGCGTTGAACCAAGGTGTTAAACCAAGGCATTGAACTAGTTTAATGGTTCAAAGATGCTAACCTTCCTTGTGAATTTTTAGACAAGAATATAAAGAAGATTTGAAAAACCTTGCACTCTTTGAACTAGTTCTTCATGTGCCAAAAGACTCACCTGTAGAGTTCATAGAAAAAACTTCTTTGTCAGATCCATAGAAACTTCACCTATAAAGTCTGTATAAATATCCATGCCTATAGAAATGGTAGAAAAGAACCTGTAGAGTCCATAGAAATGGACCTGTAGAGTCCATAGAAATAGACCTGTAGAGTCTGTATAAATTCCTAGACTTGTGTGAAATCAAAAATTAATTGGCCTAGAATAATAGGGGAAGAAGGGGACAAATTTTTGGCCTGTTAGACCAAAAATGGTCAACAAATTGGTGACTCCCAAGGGAAGCATGTCTGTTATGCTTGGAAACTAATTACCTTAAAGTCCATTGGGCATGGAGTCAGAATGTAACTTAAAGATCAAAAATAGCCCTGATAGATTAAAGAATCAATCATAAAGATTTACCCCAAAAGGGAATGAAAACACACAAAAAACTAAGAAAACTACTGACATGTGAAAAAGGCACTTAGGGAAAAAAGGAGAAAAGTAAGGGAAATATATACATGATGGAAAAGGGACTCAGTGGTAATGCTTAAGATGTATCCCATTAACTGGGATATATAGTTCTTCACCATCCAACCTGGAGAGTTATAATGCATTATGTTGTTTGAACTGAGTGATTATGTATGGGCCACTCCATAGGGTGCCAAACTTCATGTGCTTTCTAGGCTTAGCTCGGTCCTCATCCCATTTCAAGACAATGTCTCTTTCAAAGAAACCTTTTGATGAAGATTTCTTGTCGAAGTGTCTCTTTGTTTGCTATTGGCAGCTAGTCATAGAAGCGATAGACTAATCCCTTGTCTCTTGAAGCTCCATCAACTTGCATAGACTAACCTCCATGTTATTTCTTTCTTCTAATTGTAGCTGGCAAGTGAGGTCCAAGGCTAGTAACTCAAGTGAAATGGGGATCTTAGCTTCCCTTCAATAGATGAGCGTGTATGGAGAGTTATCAATTGCCCTCTTCGGGGCGACCCTATCTGCCCACAGGGCTATTTTCAACTTGGCATGCCAAGTCCTTTAATTTTCTTCCATGGTTCACTTGATGATCTTGATCAGGTTCTTATTTGTAGATTTAGCCAACCCATTCCCTTGTGGGTATTAATTGGATGAAGTGTTGAGATTGATACCATATCTCAACACCCATTCACTTGTTTTAGTTCTCAGAAAAGCTAATGCATTATCTAAGATTATGGTTATTGGAACCCTAAACCTTGCCAACATGTCTTCATAAAAATCTAGGACTGCACTTTCATTGGCCTCCTTCAGAGAAACAACCTCTACCCATCTTGTGAAGTAATCTGTGGCAGTCAGGACCTACTTGTGTCCATCATTAGAGGGATGATTAATCATCCCTATGAAGTCAAGGCCCCATTACATGAATGGTTGTTCCACTTGAATAGGATATAAAGGCATGGTAGCCAATCATTGCTTCGCATAAAAAAGCACACACTTCTGGCACTTTCATACCCAAGCATGGGTGTCCTTGAAAAGAGTAAGCCAGAAATAGCCAGCTCTCATTATTCTTGTTTTTGTATCCCTAGGAGAAAAATGACCACCAGCTAGCCCATCATGGAACTTAGATAGCACCCTGTTAGCCTGACTTGAGTCTAAGCATCTTAAAAAGACTCTTGAGAGATCCCTTCTAAATATCACTCCATCAATCAGGGCATAAGGGAGATGCTAGAGTCTAAAATATCTTCTCTTACTCCTATCAAGTGAATGTGGGCATTCACCAGTGAGAAGGAAATGCCTCACATCTGATGTCTAATCCTTCAAGATAGCTAGTTCTTTTGTTGTAGCTTCATCAAGGATTAGTATACTATCCTCTTTTTGTTACTTAAAGTCTGCAGTGAGGTGTTCACACAAGCCCCTCCCTCTTACTAGTTTGGTGATCTTGATATCCACATCATTTTCCATCACCTTAGTGATCCACCCTGGTCGCTTCTCATTCAGGTCTCAGTTGATCAAGAAATTCTTGATGCTAGGATGTGGAACCATGAGGTGGATTCTACTATTAGATAGCATATGTCTAAATTTATTTAGACTCCATATGACCGCTAGGACTTGCTTTTCCACATATATGTATCTGACTTTAAAATATTCTAGGCCTTGGCTAAAAAATGCAATTGGTTACTCAAGGTTATCATCACTTGCTTGGGTAAGCATGGCAGATATTACCTCTTCATTGCTAAAGGTGTAGAGGTTGAAATCTTTGGTGAAGTCAGAGCTAATAAAAGTAGGAGCTCGGGCTATGGCCTACTTGATTTCTTCAAAACTATCCTTTCTTTGTGCTATCCATGTGAAATCTTCACCCTTCCTCAGCATAGAGGTCAATGGCTTGACCATCTCCACAAAATTTGGGATAAATCTCTATATGAAATTTATCTTACTAAAGAAGCTTTACAAGTCTTTCTTGTGCTTAGGCAAGGACAGCTCCAGGATGGAATGAACCCTCTTTGGATCAATAGTCAGGCCCTCTAAAGAAATAATGTGACCAAAGAGCTTTCCCTCATGGACAACAAACACACATTTCCTTGGGTTGAGAGAGATACCAAACTCTCTACACCTCTCAAAGATTTTTTTGAGGTGTTTCATGTGTTGGCTCACTTCCTTTGAGAAAACTGTCACATCATCAAGATACACCAGCACAGTATTATTCATCAAGCCTTGAAAGGCCATGTCCATAGCTCATTAGAAAGTGGCACCAGCATTAGACAATCTAAAAGGCATTTTCCTATAAGCAAACATTCCCCACTTGGTAGTGAAGGCTATCTTATGATGGTCACATTCTTGAACCAAAATCTGGTTGTATCCTGAATACCCATCCCAGAGGGAAAAATGCTCGCTTCCTTTTACCTTTTGGAGGATCTGCTCCATGCTTGGGAGAGGATAATGGTCTTTCAAAGAGACTCTATTAAGACCTCTAAAATCAAAGCACAGTCTGATCTCCCCATTATTTTTTTAGATAGGAACAAGGTTGGCTAGCCAAGAAGAGTGTTTGATTGGAAATATTATCTTGGACTCAATCAACTTGGTGAGCTCCTCCCGCATGAGAGGCTCAATCACTAGATTGACGGGCCTCTATTTCTACTTGATTAGCTTGGCACCTTCTTCTAGCTCAATGATATGTTGGGCTAGACTTGGGTCAAAATGCTTTAAATCACTATACTCCCAAGTGAAGACATCGATAAATTCGTAGCACAACAAAATGAAGGCCTACCTTTCACGGTCCATGCACACTTTCCTATGTGCAAGCATCTTATCCTTTAATATTTCCACCTTCTCATGGTGCTCCTCCTTTGTTTTGATGCATGCCTTGTCACTTCTCAATT
Source organism: Torreya grandis (assembly GCA_037957365.1). NCBI lineage: Eukaryota > Viridiplantae > Streptophyta > Pinopsida > Cupressales > Taxaceae > Torreya > Torreya grandis. The sequence continues at coordinate 1,061,290 of JARHVA010005233.1, read as the reverse complement.
GGTCATCTCCATTGAAGATACTCTCTAGAGTGACCAAACCTTTGGGGATCTTATTTCTCTTCAATTGAACACTTTGGCTACCATATTGCTACTCTAGCTTAACCTAGTTTTTTGTAGCAAACTCAAATTCTTCTTGCAAGAAGAGTGTTATTTACTTATCACTATTGAAGACCTGCTAGTTGGTGATGTTGTCAGGTACAGAGGGCTAGATCACTACTTTTAAGTGATGTGAGCTTTGGTCTTAGCCTATTTCTCGAGGAATATCAAACTGGGCACCAACTATTTCCAGCCTATATGCTTGCTTGTTTTGGTCTCTAGGAATGGAGGTAATATTGAAATCAAATAAATTTTCCACTAAGTCCAATACCCTATGTTTGTAGGACTTCAATAGAGAATTCTTTTTCAATTTTTGGCCTCTTACCTGATTGAAAATCAGCTCACTGTCACCAAATAATTATAACTCTTTGACTCCTTTTTTCCTCACCCACTCCAAACTGTGGATGAGGGATTCATATTCCACAAGATTGGATGTGAAATAAAATTGGAACCAAAATGTTGAAAATTACCTCTCCTTTGAAGGAGAAACCAACACCACTCCACCACCAGCTCCCAACTTACTTCTTGAACCATCAAAGAACAACTACGATAGAGCTAAGCTTTCCTAGCTAGCTTTCATAAGATTTGGTATAAAATTAACTTCTTCATGCATGCAATAAATTCCAAGGCCCACCTCCTCTATGAATTTGTAAGGATCATGCTCAAATTTGTCACTTCTCCATTCATCTAAGAGCAGGTCTACAACTCCTTCAAGGGCAGAGGATGGAGATTGGTCTACTTAGAACTCTTCCTGGTCAATGATGGCATAGTTGACATTTATTGCCTTGAGTGAGTAAGGTTCTAGGTGATCTCTGTGGAGTGGCTCAAACTCAATCTTGACTTTAGTCCCATACTTGGTTCTAAACACTAGATAAGACCAATTCACTACTAAGTAGCTGCCTATCTTAGATGTAAAATCCCTGGATAAGCAGATGGCAAAGTAAGGAGGGACATCTACCACTACCACATCATGAGGAACTAAAAAGGTTAGAAAATCATCTAGCATCAAGCTAAAACCTCTTACCACCCCAATTATCTTCTCTAGGGTTCCATCCAGCTGTATGACTCCCTTGGTCATTTCATTGTATTTCAAGCCCAGCTCATCGGCTATACATTTGGGCATCATTGAGGTGCTTGCTCTGTTATCAATGATGTAGTTATGCACTAAGAAATATCCTATGACTAAGGACACATGAAAAGGAAGAACCCTTTTTTATTTTTGGGCCTGACCTAAGGTGGAAGGCTATCCATTCATCATCAAAACATTATTAACTTTTGTTGGGACAACTTGTTCATTTAACTCATGCAATTCCTTTTGCAACATGTCCTTTTACCTTGGTATTGATAGTGAATCCCACAAGGAGATGTTCATGTGTATCTTCTTCATCTATTCAACCCCATTGACTCGAGGGTTTCCTTCCTTCAAATTTTATTTGGAATTATTTATAGCCTAAGGTGTAGGCTGAGGAGATGGAGGTACAATTGGCAGTCTAACACTTGGTACCTTTTGATTTACATGTGATGAAGAAGGTACTACTAATGTTTGGGTAGTATCTTGAGCTTCTTCCATTGCTTTCCTTTTGAATCTTGTGCTAGCTACAACATAGTCAGCCTGATTGTTTGTAGCACCCACATAATTGACTGAATATAATTCACCTTGTAGATGATTCATGAGAGTAGAGTCAGGATGGGTCTAATTGCTTCTTGTGTTGGGTTGTGTTGGAGCCTCAAAAAATTGGGAATGGGAATCTACTTCATTGTCTTATACATTTGGGTAATAACCCATCATTTCATTTGTATAAATAGCCTGCTCTTGACCATATCCCATGGTTGAACAACTTGGCTATTCTTGCACCAGATTGTTTTGAATGGGCACCATAACCTTAGATGATGAAGGGGCACCTGGGTTGTAGCCTTGAAAGGGTCTGGTCTGAGTAAGCTGACATTATCCTTGATTGTAATTTTGGAAAGGGGGTTTACGAACTTGACCATACTATTGGTATCCTTGGTTTAGTCGGTTACTTTAAGCTTGCTGCCTTTTAATAGCTACAAGTTCATTTGACATATTTTATAACAGACTCTTGACTTCATGAAGTTCATTACATGTAGTAGCATCTAGCTTTTCTATGCTAGGCAGAAGAGCCTAGGTGGGAGCAACAGTCTGGATTAGAGGCAACATTTTAAGGAAAAGTGGCATATGGGGTCTAGGAGCTATCTTCCCAGCCTACACTAAGAAATTTTTAGCTGTTATAGCTATGTCATAGGTGGCAAGCAACAAATGTCCTCCCATGGATTATATCATAACATTGATATCATGGTTTAATTCTCTTAAGTAATATAGGAAAGCATAACTAGGAGTAGGCCTTAACAAAATGGGGATTCTATCCCATGTCTTCTGAAACTGAGTGTTGAAATCCTGCATGTATTCATGTGGGGCTCTTTTCATGGTAGTCATCTGCTCAGCAAGTGAGAGGTGGTCACTCTTTTCTCCAAAATGGTCTGTCAAGTGAGTTCCCAATTAATTCCAAGAACTGATTGAATTTATGGTCAGAGTCCCATACCAGTCCAGAGCTTTGCCCTTGAGGGACAAAGCTAGCAATCTAGTTATAATATTATCCTCATTAACATTGTGAATATTTCAAAGGTTGGCAATATTTCTGATGTGTTCGATGACTGTAATGGGCCCCTTTCCATCAAAGGAAGGCACACTTTTGAGGATTGCTCTAGGAAGTGGGTCATAAAATGGGAGGTTCAAAGGGCTCTGACCATAGAAAGTCACAAAGGGTAACGCCATAGCTATGACGGGATGTAACTATAGCCTTGCTACATAGGAATTCTTTACAGTAGGTTTGGGAAAGTGGTTTACTGAATAAGGATGGGTCCTCTCAAATCTCAGTCACTTTGCTGAGTTCAAAGGCAACTCAATGAATTTAAAAGGAACACCCTTGGTAGTAGACTGTGTGGTGATTTTAGGCATACGAGGTCAGACTAGTCCTTGATCAAAAAATGAAGCTCTTACCAGTGGAGTCACCAGAAGCTAAAAATGGTTGGTTTGTTGTAATAGGACTAGCATCAATCCTAAAACTTTACTGATTGTAAAAATTGTGTACCACTAGGCATGCCAAAAACTATTGACATAGTGGATTGCACCTTGGGTTGGAGGCTGAGATCTTGCCTTCCACACGCAATAATGGAAACTCCCATCTCACTTGTGGGACTGGTGAAGCTAGAGGGGAGAGTCTCTAGGTAAGGGCTAGCTCCCTTTGATTCATCTGAGTTGTTATAATAAGTTATAATACATATATATAGATATATAATGGGGGGGACGAAAAGAGAGAAGGATTACAGGAAAACAAAACCTACTCTAAAAGAGGAAATGCACCAAATGATCTGACCTACTCACACTCACACATTGAACCACACAAACACATACATACACTTTAACTGGTAAAAGGACAAGGCTGCATGAAGCTTAACAGGGAGGCTTTAATGGAACATAAAAAAATAGGGACTCACCATAGGTGTTGTGGAAAGGGCACACTCTATAGTAGCTTCTTTACAGCTCTTCTTGTCACCTATAGGAATGGCACCTTATAGACACTAGGTGCATTATTGTTAACCCTATGAAAGCATTAGAAAATAATGACTAAACACAAAACTAACACTCAGACACACATAGAGATATCTAACTAGAATAGAGGTAAAAATGTGTTTATTGATTTCAGGTGAAAATTTGCCAGGGCTTCACCTTACAAATGTCAAAGATCCTTTTCCAAATGAGAAGTTTGCAATATATAGAGGAAGGAAGGAGGCCCTTTGGTGCCCTTTTTTAAAAATGACCCATGTACATTTTGATCATTTGGAAGACAAAGCCACTTAAACATCATATGAGAAATTATGGGCCACACCATTTGTCTGCTTACAAGACTACTCCTTCAAGGTGATTACGTGGCTTATTTGTTCATTAATGCAAAATGAAGAAAAATGGGTTGCACCATTAGCCATGTGTGCTTCCTAATGATCAATTCACTAACATTATATCACCTACTATAGTAACTTCTTAAATTGATACCTCCCTTCACCACTTGGATTATTTGCCTATTCTTACACTTGGCACTTTCATCCTTCCCCTGCCTTGACTCTTCTAGTTCCTTGGCTCTTTTCTCTCTTTATTCTCTAGGATCTTTGTTGGTGCTCAAACAACTATTTCTCTATCATAAAAATGACATTCATGGACCTGTCACCATTTTAAAAAAAATAGCTAATCTGTCTCCTTGAAGTTGATGGCTTCCGAGATGTCATCATCCTTGGCAAATTCCTTTAGGCCTTTTCCTCTAATTCGGCCTTTTGTTTTAGACCCTCCCAAAGGGGAAGTATCCCTTAAAGTCTAGAGACATGCCCTTCATTTTGTAGCTAAGAGCCCCCTATAAGGGCACCTACCCTTTAGGGGCCTTCGGTGGCATTTGTCTCTTCGGCTTCCCTCTGCGGGCTTTTCTACGGGCTTTTTTGTAAACAATTTTCTTATGGTTGCCTTCAAAGTGCCCTTTCAAATTCCTTAAAACCTTTTGTCTAAAGGAATTCCTTCAGACAAAAATTCCAAAGGAATTATGCCTTTGCCTTAACAAAATCTGAAAGAACTTACCTTTGTGGCTTTCTCTTTGTGGCCTCTTTGATGTGCTCCCTACCCTTCACAAGGGATCTTGAACCTAGAACTACCTTCCGCAAGGGCACTTACCCTTAGAGAGGCTTGAACTTTGGATTGACCACTCCTTTAAACTAATGTTTGAACCAATTGATTGAACTAGTTCAATGGTTTCAACATTTTTTGAACCAAGAGATCGAATCGAATGTTTGAACCTGCTGATGAACTTTGTGTTGAACTCTGCTAATGAACTAAAGCATTAAACCAAGAATGTTGAACTAACGCATTGAACCAAGCTGATGAACCATTTGATTGAACCAAAGTGATGAACTTTTATGATTGAACTAAAGTGATGAACTTTGCCAATTAAACCAGGACTTTGAACTAAGGCGTTGAACTTTATCGATTGAACCAAGGCTTTAAACTTTGCCAATTGAACCAAGGCTTTAAACCAAAGCATTGGACCAAGGCTTTGAACCAAAGCATTGAACCAAGGCTTTGAACCAAAGCATTGAATTTTTTTGATTGAACCAAGGCTTTAAACTTTGCTGATTGAACCAAGGCTTTGAATCGAAGCATTAAACCAAGGCTTTGAACCAAAGAGTTGAACCAAGGCTTTGAACCAAAGCATTAAACCAAGGCATTAAACTGGTTCAATGGTTCAAAGATGGTAACCTTCCTTGTGAATTTTTAGACAAGAGTCTGAAGAAGATTTTCAAAACCTTGCACTCTTTGAACTGGTTCTTCATGTGCCAAAAGACTCACCTGTAGAGTTCGTAGAAAAAACTTCTTTGCAGAATCTATAGAAACTTTACCTACAAAGTCCATAGAAATATCCATGCCTATAGAAATGGTAGAATAACACCTATAGAGTCTGTAGAAATAGACCTACAGAGTCTATAGAAATAGACTTGTAGAGTCCATAGAAATTCTTGGACTTGTGAGAAATCAAAAATGAATTGGTCTAGAACAACAGGGGAAGAAGGGAACCAATTTATGGCCTGTTAGACCAAAAATGGTCAATAGTAACATTTTAACCTAGTGTTCATAGTTAGATTTCATTTTGCATGATTAAGTGCATGGCATTGATCTATCTTGACTTATTGACTTGGATGAGTACATGTGTCTTATTGATATTTAATCTAATCAAGTGAGGTAAAGAAACTTGTCAGCCAAATAGATCACTTCTATTTTTAAAATCTAAATGGTTATTTGTTATGGCTTTAAATTGACATCCCTAGGTATGTCTCACACTGCTAGATCATTTTTTAAGGCCTATATCTTGAGATAACAAGCTCATCAAGACTCACAACTTGTATGGGATGACCATGGCAAAAAATACATCATTTTCATGGGATGATAAAATTAAATAATTTAGACACCATGACAATACCTGATTCAGGATTAACATGATGCAAAAAGGACCTTTAAAGACTTCTCAAGATATTTTGGAGTATGACCAGACAATCGCTTGACTAGACATGCCTTAAGGACTCATTTCATGACTAAAAACCAAGTTTCAAACATCAATTATGACCCTAAGATATAGGGTTGGCTGATTTATAAGTCTAGGGATAGAAATTAAGCAACATGTCACTTGTGTCATTCTTACTCAAATAGAGTCACTTTATCTTCATTCCTACAACCAAGGTGTCATGTTAAATTATAAGACCATTTAAGCTTCAATAATACTATATATTACTAAGTGTCTTCAGTGAAAGTTTAATTGAAATGTAAACCTATTCACATTATCCTCTTTTGACCAAAAAATCACTCTTTATGTCAATATAATGACCCCATCATTGGGCTATAGGATGGAAACTACATAGACTACCTAGACCTTAGGATATTTCTCCATGGGATGACCAATTTTTTTTCATTTTCTTGTGTTCCTTGGAACATTTGAAAAAAATACACTTTTTTGATCTCCTTAGAAGTGTCTTAACTTTAACCTTATGTCACTCACTATTGATCTTAGATCTATAATTCCATGATCATGCCACTTAGTAGCTCTATGTGCCTTCTAAGCACATTAACTATTTGACTTGATCTACACCATCAATATCCATATATATGAACACCCATGTGTTTTTATCTTCTATCAAATTATTAATATTGAGACACATATCATAAGTGCATGTAATCTTAGAAACCTTTGATAAATTGACTTAATGCATACCATTAATCTATGTCTGACAAGATCATGCACTCTATTAGATCCTTATCTTATTAGATTAAATGTTCATTATTATATCTATGATTTGATTAAATTATCATTTTAGATCTTTGATAATGCAAATTTGGATAAGTATGGTAACTTAGTGAACTCTACCTAGAAAGCCAATTTTTCACCTTAATAACTTTTGTTACACTCAACCTCATGACCTAAAATTTGAACTACATGATACCTTTCATAGGGGAATCCATCTATGTATAAAATTTCTCTTGAAAAACTCATACATATGAAATATACCATCATCAAAATGCTTAATTAGCCTTATCTTCCAAGATGGCTACTTGAACCTATACAATCATATTACTACTTCTAATGAATTCTATTCACTTTCATAAGCACTTCAAGCACTCACAACACCCCATAAGGTCTTTATAACATGACCATATGATCAATATCATCCATTAAATACCTATCCAAGTTAAACACTAAATAACTATGTAAGAACATTGAAACTCATTGAAGCACACTTTGTCATTGTCATTCTATCACACATGATACCTCATTAACATCCGTGGTCACCTTGGAGACATAATTGACAAACCTCCAATAATTTTCCCCTTTGTCATTGATATCAGACACCAATACAAAGCTTATTCTCAGACTCTATCTCTCTCTTCAAGTACTTTTTCCCCTTTGACACAATGACAAAATGGGATCATCTTTTGATCTTAAGGACTTGAAAAGACTTCAAGGACCAAAAATAAGAAAGGAACACCTATGAGAGATGATACATACCTCTTCTTACCTTGAGCTTCTCAAACATGATCCATGACTACACTCTTATTTGATCATACATAGCTTCTATGAAGATAAAACATACAAGAACATTATAAACTACATGAGATTACCTTGAAATCATTAAGAGGGACTCCCCCTAAGTCACCTGAGCTAAGGGACCCTTTGAGCACCTTAGTCTTTTGGAGAAAAAAGAGAAAAAAGTCCACTTCTTCATACTATCCTTGCTTATAGGCCTTGTAGACATACCTGGACCTTGTAGAGACCATAATTTTTTATGTATGAGATTTCATGGCTTGAAATATCATATCTATAGAATTATCATATGTGCCCTCATGCATGCCAAAAAATCAACACTTAGTTCTTCCTCTACAACATACTTCCTTCACAAACCTACTAGCCAATTTACCATCCATTTGCATAAATCCTCCTCCTTATAACTAATCATGCACTTCCAAAATACTATGAAAGACTTTTTGAGCACCCATTTGGCCTTTTAAATTGATTAAGCAACCTTAGATCTAAATAATTAAGCAAACCATTTTTCTAATATGAGAAAAAAAATTAGGTTTATAAAAGAAACTTGGTCAACACACTACCTTCTAGTCAATGCCCATATTTAAATTTTTTTTCACACTTAGAGGTCATCAATACACACTTTTGGACCAACTTTTGATCTCAGACTCCTTTGAGAACCCATACTTCCTATACCATGGTTTTTTGACCTACATATCTTGTACATACAATAGTCAACATGGAAAAACATGAAAAACTAATCATGACAATATTCAAACATTACCAAACCACCTTATCCACTTTGAAAAACCAAACTCAACTGATGCCAACTCTCTTTTGTCTTATAGATTCTACTACATAGTCCTCTAATCTTAGGACCTAACCATTTATAGAACTCGTAAGCTCCCTTTACTCATGCATTAAGATTCAATACCTTGCCATAACATATGACTTGGTTTGATCAATTAATCATATTAATATTCTTGAATTCACAACTATAGAATACTTCTTAATATCTCCACCATGACTAGAACAACTCACATATTCTCCCCCTCACATAATGCACATCTTCAAGCCACTCAAGCTAATTGAGTTAGCTCCCCCTTAACAACACACATCTTCAAATGATATTCTTGTCTTGTAACATCAACCAAAGCTCAAATGGTATCCACCATGCTTCCTATTTCTTGTTAACTATCTCCTTAAAGTCCAGATAGAGACACCCTAACCCACAGTGTCCTAGAATAATGTAAAACAAAGAGTTACCCACAACTCTTCATATTCCTTCTCCTCCTTGGTCTTCTAATAGTGATAGTTCTTATTCTTCTTATTAGGCTTAAGAGAAACAACATGCTAATCCACTAAAACATTATCCTTTTATTCTAATATTAGATTGACAACATATAGAGACAAGAAAGATTCATGACATAATTTTGAAACTGAAGAAAGAACCTCATCACTAGGCATTGACAACTAATGTTCTTTACATGAAACTTAATAATAGTAGGATGTTCTCTTGGATCCATACATACCTCGTAACTATCCTTAATTATCACTTTGTTCTTTTCCTTGAGCTTGACTTGAAATGACTTTTGATTATCCTTTTTTATTTGGATAGATGACACATTCTATTGTCATTCCTAAACTTTTTTTATATCTAATTCCTCTTTTGCTTTAATAGGCAGTCCACTTTGATCTTTTAACTCAACTAAATTAGTTTTTTGGGTCTTCACTTCCTTAGGATTCCATACCAAGGATTAACATTTCTTGAGCACACTAGGATGTCCATGAACCTTCTTATGACTTGAGAGCTTTCTTTTACAATATCTTACAACAAGATCAATTTGATGACAATAGAAACAAATAACATCATTCATACCTTCTGCTTGATGAATATTATGAATCTCAAAAAACTCACCATCTTGTCTCTTAGGTTCATTATGCTCAAGCTTGACTATCTTAGGTCTCCATACATGGGTTAGTCTTTTCCATTGTATTCTAGGGTAGAATCTAGAAAAATCTCCCATATCATGACAATTATAATATACTACATTATCCATACCTCTAGTTGACCAGCTACTCTTCCTTCTATAGTTTCTTTCCTTATGACCAAACCTATGACAAGCATAATAATGAACATCATAAGATCTTTCATACCTCATAGAACTTGGCTACCTAATGGATATTTTTATTTTTGATCTTGGTTCTTTAATCCTTCTTGTCTTGATTTGACCTCTCTTTATCTTTCCTATTCTTTTTTACCTTGACAACAAATTGCTCATGCTCATCCTTCAATGAATCTAGCTTGGTATTCAATTGAACACTCCCATCCTCTTTAGTCCTCATGATTGAAATTTTAACCTCTAATTTAATTCTGATATCTTTGATGGTGTCCTTATCTTCTTTATCCCTTTTGGGCATGCCAAATTTCAATATACATGCTTGCTCTTCCATATACTTGATCAATTCTTTATTCTCCTTATTCTTTCTCATGGATTTGCCTAAAAAGTCCTCTCAAGAGATCTAAATGTCACTTCAAGACCTTTGATCATATGCCTTATTTTATGATTACTCATATTTTTCTCCTTTGTTTCACTAAGTGCACTCATGAGGTCAACTTCTAGATCAACTTCTTTCTCCTCACTATCATAGAACTATTCTTATTATCTACTATTATGGAAAACTTCTTCATCAAAAATGATGATATTTTCACCCATATTATACCTTGGATCACCTTCAAGTGGTTAAAATTGAAAAAAAAATCCTAATTTGGTATCAATTATTAGAGTTACAATCACTGATGAGGTGAATTGGTGATGCCAGATAATCAAATTTAATTCCCAACTCTTTAAACATTTAGCATATATAATCATGATTCATATAAATTAACCATTTCAATGAACAAGGAAGATATAGAAAGATAAATCACATAGCACATGATATATGTGAGAAACCCTCTTGGGGAATAAATCTGACTAAAGTCCTATAAAGACAAGATTCAACATTTATACTAGCACTAACTAATCAAGGAACACCCATCCATTAATTTAGTGAGACACACATCCTAAAATGAAGAACCAACCCCCTAAGCAACCAAGCATCAACCCAACTACCTTGATTTGATCTCCACTTCTGATCTAATTTCTTTCACACTTTATTATGGACTTCTCTTACTTTCTCACTTTCCCCTTTACACTCTCACAAACTTGCACACATAAGCAATGAATCCAAAACACCCGTTTAGATGACTCTTCACTTATTAGCACATAAAAAATCATAAAATCTTAAAAAAAAATCTGTAAAAACATCAAAAGCATGACATGTTGGTCATGCACTAAATTATCAATCTTCTCTACTCTTCAATCCATCCATTAATCACACAGTCAATTAGCCTCTAGGGCTTACTCACTCAATCTACCTCTTCTAGGATCATTAGGTCCAATGACCTATGTGTTCACCTTCATCACCTTGATTAAAAAATCATGAATAATACTCTTCATTATGTATTGTTCCTTAATGACATGTCCCTTCTATTTCAAAGGTTATCTCCTTCACTTGAATCCACACAAATAACAAAAATCACAATTAGTCCAATAAGAACATGTACTTATACGACTCTTTTCCTTTAACCCCTCTTAGTCAGCCAAGATGATTTAAATATTTTAAACACACTTAACATATGTACATACAAATTTTACATGTGAGAACCATACTCTTCATAGGTTGGTCATTACCTCATTAGCTCGAAACCACCATTAGTTCTTAGTGAGACCTAAAAGAATTAGGCCTACTCACCCATACATTACAAATTCAAATCCTTAGGACACTTCCATATTGTATAAAATATTCAAACACATCAAAAATATCTCCAATATACCCTTGATTACTCCCTCATGGGTTCATACCACGTGAAACACCAACTCAACACTCAAATCTACCAATTACGTCTCCTTGATCTTTAGGCCTTCATACACATAAGACACAGTCTCAAACTTCTAAAGCACATACTCAAATATTTCACATAAAAAAATGATTATATCACATGGGTGAACCATTAAATACATTTTAATTACCTCCATGTGCCTTAGACACTTCAACATAGGCTCTAAGTACTCAAATCAACTCTCTCAAAATGACCACTCAGGCTGGTCACATAAAGTCAAAATATAGTTATACTTTGTTGAATCTCCATATATGATCATGGGGAAAATATGAAAACCAATGCATTCTCATAAGCATTAGATACTTAAAGAATATATGTATTCTTATTTTCTTCTTCAATTTTACTTATAACACCTTCAACTTACCTATGCAAGATGGTCACTCAAACTTCCAATGTATTTAATAAACACAATCAATTTCAAAGACTTTGTTCCTAATTAATATGGGTTGTTTAAACCTCTAAAATACACATATATGGTCCTCATTTAGTATAAAATACTCTCCAATATTTAGTTCATCTTGAAACATTAGGACACTATCAAGAATAACTCAATTATCCTTTTGTGGTCACTTACAGAACATGGTCAAACACATAGTCAACTTTGGTGCTTAACATCTACAATTATACAAACATTTAGACCTCTTAATAAAATTTTATAGTTTCTCCTTTAAGTCCACTTCAATTTTTATTTTTACACTACCATGTAATTCATCATGTATCAAAATATATAGCTCAAAAACTATAGACTAATTTTCCCTCATTAATTTTATTATTTAAATTCCAATGGTCACTATGTAAATACTAAATATCAGACACTTTGTCATCATCTCATGTCCCCTAGAAACTTTGAATAAATACACTTTATTGATCTCCTTATAAGTCTCCTAAATTTATTCTTGCATCGTTTATCATTGATATTAGATCTACACTTTTAAAATCATGCCACTTTTTAGCTCTACATGCCTTATGAGCACATTAACTATTTGACTCAATCCACACCATTGATCTCCATCCATACAAACACCCACGTGCTATGGATATTCTATAAAATCATTAAAATTGAGACACATGTCACAATTACATGCAATCTTAGGAACATTTAACAAATTAACTTCACATGTGCCATTGATCTCTGTCTGATAAGATCATGTACTCTATTATATCCTTATCTAATTAGATTAAATGCTTGCCATTAGATCTATGATATAATCAAATGCTCACCCTAGATCTTTGATAATGCAATTTTTTCTAAGTGTGGGAACTTAGTGAACTTTTCATAAAAGGCCAAGTTTTCACCTTAATAACTTTTTCTATGCTCAACCTATGACCTAAAATTTGAACCACATGATCACCTTTTATAGGGAAATCCATCCATGTATCAAACTAATCCTAAAACCTTCACATGTGTGAAATATAAAATCATCAAAATTCTTACTCAACCTTGTCTACCAAGATGGCAACTTGAACCTCGACACTCATATGACTACTTATGATGAATTTCATTCACTTCTATAAAAATTCCAAGTACTCATAATACCCCATAGGGTCTTTACAACATGAACATACCATAAAATATCATCCATCAATTTCCTATCCAAGTCAAACACTAAAGAATTATGTAATATCATTGAAGCTCATTAAAACACACTTTGTCATTGTCATTCTAGCACACATGACACCTCATCAACATCCTTGGTCACCTTGGAGACATCCTTGACAAACCTCTAACATATGTTTCATCCATTGATGGAGGACTTCATTCCTATAGATCTATATTATTCTTTGGTTGTCATAAAAGATGACTATGGGTAATCAAAATTGGATAATAAATTTAGTGAGAATCCCTTAAATCTAAATAACCTTAGTGGAAATATTAACAAATCATTTGTATTATACCTTTTTAGATGATAAAATAATACCATCTTAATTTTTTCTTGACCAACTAGTTGGTCCTAAACCAAGAGAGAAACTATAGCCTAATGTAGACTTAATATTTTGAATGTCACAATCCCAACATGAATATGTATACCCAATAAAGTCAACATAAATTATTTTTCCTTAGGGAATCCTAAATATATGAGCACCATAAATGTAGTGGAGAATATACTTATCTACTTTCCATTGAAGCTCATGTGGTTCCTATTGTTGTTAAATCTTGCACCCTAAAAGAGGTTGTTTAGGCCTATTCTCGATTTGGGCAACATGGGAATATTTACAAGTATGTGGGTGTACCTATATTGGAAATGAGCCTCTAGATTTATGGGCTATCTCCTTGAATGTATCTTGGAATGATCTTATCTATACCAATTGATTAATTATGGAGAAAAGAGTTAGAGAATACATGAATAGAACCTACTCTAAAGGAGGTGATGCACTAAAATGTTCAAGGATCCACTCTCAATATTGACTCATTAACACACTAATAAACCATGAATAAAACTAATGTAATTCCTAAAATGATTTCCAAGTAATAGTATTTCACCTAGAGGTCAAATTGATGAACTTAGGATAGAGGGAAATGGGGGTAAGGCTTGATTGAAAGCACTTATAGTTAATTTATCCACTCTGTACCCAAGACATCACCTTAAGACAAACTATATGACCTATAATAAATTTTATTATCACTTAGGTTGAACTTAGACCTACAAAGGGAAGATGACAACCACATTTGCATATCAGCTAAATACACACACTAAGCACAGATTACTAAAAAACTACAAAAATAATTTAATAATTACTCAAAGAGGTGAAAAATGAAAATTCCAGTATAGTATAGTCAAACTAGCCTAAGGAATACTTTAAAATATCTCAAAGGATATATTTATAGAAAAGGAGAGCAAGAGAGATGGATTTTGACATTGAGAAAATGAATCAAATGAGTAAAAGTCCATTTAAACCATAGTTACAACTACCTTTATAAAATATGTTCATTTAAACCTTTTTATTAATCTAGGTCACTTTAAGTGGTTGCACAGTTACATTATTCCATCCTTGATCATCCCTAATGGTTTTAATGATAGGATTAAGTTGTTCCAATATAGGTTCTAATGTTAATATAATTAGAACAAATAGATCAATTTGTTAGACCTTTGTCTTAGTGCTAACTACTCTTCACTGATTCATCATGGTGTGTAATAGTGGAGATAAGGGTCCCTTTTATGTAATTGGTCTCAAAGATGAAAATATTTTTTTTTGTATGTTCACCTCGGTGGTTTCCTTTGAAATTTTGGCTTTGGTCCAAACTAGACCATGCTCAAACTTGGCTCTATGCCTTTAATTTACTATGTCCTATCAAAATTTACTTTTTTGACCTTCTTGTATTCCCTTCATTTGAATGGACATCAAAAAATAGCTTTGATCATTGATATTTTGAATCATCCCACTCCATTAATCCACCTAATGTGAATGAATTTAATCTATAGATATTTTGATAGGACCTACATGCTTGTGCCACTTATCAATCACCCATTAATCTAGGGATCTTACTATCAATCTACTGCTTTATGCACTTATACCATGTGGTGGCCTCTCAAGCTCTTTGACCCTTTAAATCATCTCACACCATCGGATCAAGATGAACTATGTAACGTAGACCATCATATTTTTCTAGACCCACCATTGAACTTAAATGGATATTTCATGAGGCCTAATTTTGACATCTGTGCACTTGTAAATTGATGTCCTTGGGAACATTAAATATGTATATATATATATATATGTATATATATATATATATATATATATGTATATGTATATATATATATATTAATATTTATACCCCAATGAATGACTATTGATCTTGATTTTGATTCTTGTGCACCTATCACCACCCTACTAGATCAACTTTACCAAAACAAATTGGCCAATGTAGTTATTTCTTTAGGAAAATTATTGTAGAATAATTTCCCTAAAAGAATTTTCTTATTCAAGACTTTTGCATCAGGATATTTTCCTCAAGACTTTTTTATCAAAAAATTATTATAGGATTTGTTCCAAGACATTTACTCTAAAGGAATTGGTCTTCGGCACTTTTGTTATAGACAAAATGTTCAAGAGAAATTGGTCTTCAAGAAAATTATCAAAGAACAATTTTCTTGGAAGAATTCATACATAGATTTTCCATGAAACATTTTTCCCAAAACAATTTAGGTCATTGGGATTTTTGATGTGGATAAAATATCTAAGAGAATTATGTCCTTATCTCTTTCTATGGACCTTTTGATTTTAATAAAATGTCTAAAAAAAATCACACCTTCAATATTTATGCTCACCCACTTTCCCTGAAAGAATTCATACTTAGTCTTTTGCCTTAGAACAAATTATTTGAAATAATTATACCTTCGTTAAAATTATCGTAGACAATTTTCCCAAAATAATTTGTGCCCTTGTATCTTTTGTTGGAACTTTTGTCTTTGGGATTTTTTCTTTCAAATGTCATTTATGACCCTTCAAGACTTTGTGTAAGACACTTTGATGAAAAATGACCCTTCAAAATTTTTGTATCGAGACACCTTGCTAAAGAATGGCCCTTCAAGAAATTTGTTTCGACAATTTTCTTGAAATAAATTACCTTTAGGATTTTACTATAGATAAAATGTCTATAATGATTTATGTCTTCAGGCATTTTGGTTTGGATAAAATATCTAAAATAATTCCTAACACTTAGTCAAAAAACTTGAAATAAATTTTCCAAAAATAATTTTTCTAAGGGAATTATGCCTTGTACTTTTATTTTGGGATTCATGTGCAACAATTTCTCCCAGAGAACTCTGAATGCTCTAACACTTAGCCAAAAGTTGAATTATTTCCTGAGTGTAAACTTCAAGTTTCTTGGGTTTGTTCTTGAAATCATTCGACACCATGAAAATATACCACTTGCATATATGACTCCAAAATAATGACCCCTAAGACACAAAATGATACAAGGACTAAGCTAGACTATGACTAAATCTAGAATGATATATGAAATGATATCCAATTATCTATAACATACCACATGACATTATAAAAAATACCCTATAAAAGATTCTAACTATAGGGGGTTGATCCATTTTGGCCTATGAAGAAAAATGCTCAACATCTTTGGAAATTTCTTAAGGGTGGCATGCTTGTTATGCCATAATCAGTTTCCTAATCCTATCCAGTGGGCAATGGAGTCACAAGTATATAATCTAGACAAATAAACTGCCTCTGTAATGCACCAAACAACATAAAATAATAGGAATAAAACACAAACCATGAAACACATATGTGCTTAAGAGAAATTATTGGAACACATCACACATAAAAAACACACCTATAACATAATATTTACAAGATTAATATCCATAGGTGAAACATCTAATCATACCTCAACCAAGGTCTAAAATGGCTCCCCTGGCATCTTTATCACTCCATGAAGGCAACGTAGAATGAGGAGCACGCTCATCACCAATCACTTACATATATAGGTGATAAAGAATTCTATCACCTTTAAATATTCTTATGTCTACAAGTGAACTATCTTGGACCCTCATTAATGATATTTATTTCTCTCTAATATCCTTGGTTAGAGTTTTAATCCTCTTGATCATTACCATATCTGATATATATTCCTCATACTATAGAATAGGAATGATGATATTTGCCTCAAACTTTGTATATTCTTGAACATGATATAATTTTTGCTTGGGAGTATCAAGTTCATCTTCTTCATGATCTAACCCCTTTGAACATGGATCAATATTATATGGATCTCCTAACTATCCTTTAGGCCCAACAACTTATGCCTTAACCTCAATAGGTCCCTCTATAACTATAGGATTTAGAATAGCAGATTGATGTCCATCCTCCTTAACAAAAAACCCTTTAATTTCATACTTTTTAAAACACCTACGAGCCTAATCATTAGTTTCATCAACAAACACACTAGACATACATTTCTTGGGAGAAGATGGAATATTACTAATCTTGTCAAAATCTTAACATATGGCCTCAAATCTTATGCATAATTCATCCTCCTCTTATTCATGAGTGTCATCATCTATAGAATATTCATCAATAGAAGGAATGAAAACATAACTCTTCCCACTATGGTTCTTAATTATATTCATCAACCTATGATCATCATATTCATGAATCATATAGTTACACTTAGTAGCATGCAAATGTTTGATACTTACCTCAGCCCCATCAACTGGCTCCTTATTCATGATGTATGTCCCAATATTATTTTTCTCAAAGTACACATAAGGATCATGGATATATTCATATATACCATACTCATCCAATAATAGATCAAAAATGACTTCAAGCTTGGAGGAAGTGCCATCATCTAGATTGGAATTATTTTCTTCTTGAACAACACAATTCAAATTAGAACTTGTATCAATGTAAGGTTAAATATGAACCTTGGAAGAGGTTGTGTACTAATTTTCACCTTGGAACTATGCCTTATTCTAAAATCCAATAAAGACTAATTAACTAATATATAGCCACATATCTTGTTTATGAAGTCCCTTGATATGCAGATTACAAAATAAGCTAGGAGGTCAACAATAACTATATCTTGAAGGATAGGAAAGATAGGACAATCATAAAAGAAAACATTCATTTTTTTTAATCATACCTATGGTCTTATAATGTGTACCATATATTTTTATCTCTCCTTTTCTATGTGGCTCATATTTCAAGCCCAACTTGTCAGCTACAACTTTGTGTATGATATAAATAGAAGTTCCACTATCAACTATGTAATTATGTACCAACTTGTCACTTATAATGAGGGTGAGGTAAAATGGTGGAGGTTTCTCATCCCTAGTGGATGGTTCAAAAATGGTACTAGGATAATTTTCAAGGTAAACATGGCCATGACTTTGATTTGAAGGTGAGACACTAATAGGGATAATAGTAACTACTTTTTTAGAACTCTTTTTGACCATACATATGAAGAACATACCGAAGAGAAATAGATGTTTTAGTGTTTCTCAAAGAATATAATTTTTTTAAATAATCCATAACTAATTTATCTTGGTATTTTGTACATATAAAATTACTTGGAACTTGAGTAACAGGAGCAGACCCTACCATATTTTAGCTTGTTAGATATGTAGAAGTTTTTAGAACTATCACACTTGTAGCTATGTCTTACTACCTTACAAGAGTATTGGACAATCTTGTGGGAATATTGATACCACCTCATAGATCCCTCCTCTTGGCCCTTTTATTTTATAAAATATAGGCTCCTTGACTTATCACAAAAGTGTCATCAACCAAAAAAATTAGTGATCTCTCTTTGAGGTTGCCAATCCTCATTAACTTGCATCATTACCTCATCCTCATTTGATAGAATGGGAGTAGATACTCCTTGATCCACTATATATTTATCTCCATTATCAATGGCTTCCATGAATTGGTCTTATTGGTAATATTATCCTTGCACCAAATTGATATGAACTGGTACCATCTCCTTTGCATTGGTGGTAGAGTTAAGACTATACACATTTGTAGGCCTATTAGAGTTAGGTTGTCATTGACATCTTCATCCTCCATATTTCTAACCATATTTTTACTAATGGGGGTAGCTATTCTAATAGGAACATTGATGCATATTACCTCTTCCAATCCTAGCTTCCAAACATTGGATATATACATCTTTGTCCCTCACATTATATTCCTTCTTAGGATCAGCTTTAGGCTTGGTATTAACATTATTAGTTTGAGCCACCTCTAAAGTATTGGTAGAAGCACGAAACAATGGATCCATAGACACTTTAGGTGGAAATATTCTAGATTGGATGATATTATTTTCAGATTTTATAGCAAGCTCATATGCTTCAGGGAGGGTGGAAGCTCCTGTAAAATGAAGCATGATAATAATTTCAATCCCAATGGCTTTCAAGTAGGTAGGGAACAAAAAACTAGCAAGTGGAGGAGGAAACCTATGATAAGTCTTTTGAAACCTTTTATTGAAGTCATGCATTATTTATTGGGGTCCCCTTTTTATCATGTTGAGTTGATGTATAATATAAGCATGGTCACTTTCATTTCTAAATCTAGAAATCAAAAACACTCCAAACTCATCCCATGTTGTGATTCATCCACCTTACAGAGTATTATACCAATAAAGATCATTACCTTTAAGGGACATGGAAAGGAGTCTAACTTCAATGTTCTCTCAATATTATGGAAAATACAAAATTTAGAAATATATCTAATGTGATCACTAGGTGTGATATGACTCTCACCATTGAATGTGGATACAACTTTTATGGCATTAGGAGGAATGGCATCATATAAATGAAGTTGAATTGGATTATCAGTATTGAAGGTAGGGAAAGAATGAGGTATAACCATGTCTTCTTCTTTAAGATATTTAACTTCTTCATCCTTTTCAACCTCTTCAACCTCTTGGTCCCTAGAAAAATCTACTCATTCTTCAAAGGGTATATTAGGTTATGGACACCGAATTGCAAGAAGTATTTCAAGATGAATGGGTGGGTTAGTAGGATTGGATGTTCTAGTATAGGATTACCTAGTGATGACCATGAATTATGGGGGAAAATTTATAACAAAATAATTGTTTGAAATTAGATTTAATTTGAATGAGTCACCAAATGCTTAGTATCACACTAATTTGTGGCTAGTGTTTATCAAGACTAACATTCACCCTGACAAGTTATCTTAAAGATAACTTGTCACCACTAAGTGTTAAATAACTATTATCACCAAATATTGCACCCTAGAAGAGGTAATTCATGACTCATATATTTTGGCAAGATGAGAACATTTCCAAGTATGTGGGTGTACCTTTATTGGAAATGAGCCTCTAGATTTAAGGGTTAGCTCCCTAAATACATCTTGAAATTATCTTATCTATACCAACTAATTACTTATGAAGAAAATAGTTAGAGAATGATTGAATAGAACCTACTATAAATAAGTTGATCCATCAAATTTTTAAGGATCCACTCTCAAGATTGACTCATTAACATAATAAAATACCATAAATAGAACTAATTCAATGCCTACAATGATTTCAAAGCAATAGTGTTTCACCTAGAGGTTAATTTGATGAACTTAAGCTAGAGAAAAATGGGTGTAATGCCTAATTAAAAACACTTATAATCAATTTATCCATGTTATACCTAAGACATCAACCTTAAGACACACTAGATGACCTACAATAAAGTTTATTAGCACTTAGGTTAAACCTGGACCTACAAATAGAAGATGATAACCACTTTTACATATTATAAAAATACACACACTAAGAAAAAATTATTAAAAAACTAAAAATATAATCTATCCATTACTCTAAGAGGTGAAAAATACAAATTTTGGTAGATTTTAGTCATACTATCCTAAGGGATATTTGGCAATAGTTTAAAGGCTATATTTATAGAAAAGGAGAGAAAGAGAGAAGGATTTTGGAATTGAGAAAAGGAATCAAATGAGAACAACACAATTTAAACTAAAATTACAACTACCTCGACAAAATATTCTCATTCAAACCTTTTGATTGATCAAGGTCACTTTCAGCAGTTTCACAATTACATTATTCCATCCTTGATCTTCCTTTATGGTTTAAATGATGGAAACAAGTTATACCAAGCTAGGTTTTGGCATTAATGCAGTTAGAATAATCAAATCAATCTACTAGAACTTTGTCTTAGTGATAACTAATCTTCACTAGTTCTTCATGGTGTGCAATAGTGGAGAGAAGGGTCCCTTTCATGCAATTGGTCCTAGAGATGAAATAATTAATTTTTTTTTGTCCATCTCAGTGGCATCCTCTAAAACATTGGCTCTAGTCTAAACTAGACCATGCCCAATCTCAGTTTTATGCCTTTTATTTACCTTGCCCCATCAAAAATTACCTTACCAACATTTATCTAAGTCACCTAAGATCACCTTCATTTTATTGGCCATCAGAAACTAGTTCAGATCACTGATATTTTCACTCATCCCACTTTATTGATTTTCCTAATGTGAGAAAATGAAATCCATATATCTTCTACTAGGACTGACATGCTTGTGTCACTTTTCAATCATGTGTTGATCTCAGGATCATGCTATCAATTTTATACTTTACACACTTATGCCATGTGGTAGTCTCTCAAGCTCTTTGACCCTTTGAATTATCTCACACTATCAGATCAATATGAATGATGTAATGTGGACCGTTGGATTTGTCTCAACCCACTATTTGAACTCAAATTGATATTTTACAAGGTCTAATTTTGACATCTATGCACTTGTCAATTGCCATCTATAGGAACATTAAAGATGTCTACACGACCATCAATATTTGGACCCCAATGGATGAATTTTGAGCTTGATTTTGATGTTTACACACCTATCACCATCTTGATAGCTCAAATTTGCTAAAACAAATTGGATTATGTCTTCAAGGAAATTATTGCAGAATAATTTTCCTAAAAGAATTTGCTTATTTGGGATTTTTACATTGGGTTATTTTCCTTGGGCCTTTTATATAAAAAAAATGTTGTTGGATTTATGTCAAGATATTTCCTCTAAAGGAATTGGTCTTCAATAATTTTTTCATGGGTAAAATGTCTTAGAGAAATTGGTCTTTAGGTAAATTTTAATGGGATAATTTTATCAAAAGAATTCATACCTAGCTTTTCCATAAAACATTTTTCCTAAAACAATTTAGGTCATTAGGATTTTTTATACAAACAAAATATCTAAGATAATTATGAACTTATCTGTTTCTATGGACCTTTCGATTAAAAAAATGTATGAAAGAATTGATGCCTTTGGGATTTTTTCTTGGACACTTTCCCTAAAAGAATTCATACTTAGTATTTTACCTCGAAACAAATTCTTTAAAAGAATTATGCCTTCGAGAAAATTTTCCCAAACAATTTTTCCAAAATAATTTGTGCCCTTTTACCTTTTTTAAAGATTTTTGTCTTCAAGCTTTTTTCTTTTGAACATAATTTGTGACCCTTGGGGACTTTTTTATAGGACACTTTGATAGAAAAACAACCCTTCAAAACTTTTGTATCAAGATACTTTGATGAAGAATGACCCTTTGATAAAATTGTTTAGATAATTTCCCCAAAATAAATGACCTTTAGGATTTTACTGTAGAGAAAATGTCTACAAATTTTTTTGTCTTATGGCCTTTTATTTTGAACAAAATATCCAAAATAATTCTTGATGCTTAGACAAAAAACTTGAAACAAATTTCTTGAAAGAATTCCAATACTTAGACAAATATAGTGGAATAATTTATCTAAGGGAATTATGCCTTGTACTTTTATTTTGGGCTTTGTGTGAAATAATTTATCTAAGAGAACTCTAAATTCTCTAACACTTATCCAAAATTTGTAATATTTATTGAGTGTAAACTTCAGCTTTCTTAGGCTTGTTCTTACAACTATTCATCACCATGAAAATCTACCACTTTCATATATGACTCAAAGACGATGACCCATAAGACACCAAATGATAAAAAGACTAAGATAGACTATGACTTAATCTATAATGGCATATGAAATGACATCAAATGATCTGAAACATACCCCGTGAAATTATAAAAAAATCCCTTATACAAGATTCTAATTATAGGGGGTTGATCCATTTTGGCCTATATGGGAAAATGGGCAATATTTCCTACATAAATATAGATGAAATGCCCATTTCATATGAAATATTAGGTATAATATTCATAATATAGATGAGACTACCAATTAACTTATCAATACGAGGTAGTATCAACCAAAGGAGAATTAAAATTAGTATCATGCTTCACACTAGATAGAAATGGATTTGGAGTTGGCTTAAAATTATACATGTTAAACTATGAAAACAAATCAATAACATATTTGGATTGTGCAATAGTGATCCTAGAGTCAGACTGAGAAATTTCAATCCAAAGGAAGTAATGCAAAAAGCCCAAGTTAGTCATTGAAAAACTATTAGACAAATCATTTTTCACTACTAAATTTGTTGATTAATAAATCCTTATGATTAATAGGTCATACACATAGGTAACTATAATCAATACTGAATCATTTTACCACAAAATGTAGACATTCATATTAGAATGACATCTAGGGAAGACAACTAAAAGAACAAAATAATCTATCTTGGCATACCAATATGGGGGATCTTGTTTGATTCCATAGATATATTTTTGAAGTTTGAAACTAGTGAAGAATCTTTCAAAAATATTGATATTTTTTTCATGTACATTTCCTATTTGAGGTCATTTTGAAGGAAAACACTCTTCACATCCATATATTGAATATCCCAAAAATGTGTTATGGAAATGAAAAGAGCAAGTTGGATTGAGTTTATTTTGGTAATAGGGGAAAGCATATCTATATAGTCAATAACATGTACTTGAGAATATTTTTTTGCTACCAAACATTCTTTGAACTTATCTATAAACCCATCTACTAAAAATATTGTTTGGTAGATCCAGGTACATCAAACAAGTTTTCTTCCCTTAGGAAGAGGGACTAAACCCTAATTTTTGTTCCTCAATAAAGAACCATATTCATAATCCATATTAGTATATCACTTAGGAGTTCTTCATGCCTCAAAAAATGACTATTGATTGAAAATATATGAAATTATTGTATGTGGGGCATTTTGTAACTATGAACATATTTGCCTAGTGTTTGATGGATCTCCAACCCAATGGTCAAGAATTTACGTGTCTATATATCATAAACAGTATTAGAATTTAGATATTTAGTAGTAAATTCATCATCCTTTGAATATTTTATTGGATATTGAGGAGGTGAGTCCCCATCACTAATCTCATCATCAGAACTAGAAGAAGAATCTAGATCATTAGGAAACTAATCAAGGGGATCTAAATCAACATAATTATCATTAAATCCTAGTGCATCAAAGAAGATGGAAAAGTGTCAAGTGTGGATTATAAAGTACTCTATTGAAATTGAGTACTTATCTCAATGAAAAACAAAATATCTAATAAATATGCAAAGTTGACTCTAAGGTTCTATTTCCCTATGTTTCTTCTTAAGACTGTGGTCCATAGTAGGAGATCCAAATAATAAAAAGTGATTAAATGTGGGTTTATGACTAATCCATGATTCAAAATGTGTGATTCCCTTAAATTCTTTATGAATAACTTTATTTTATATATAATAATCATATTTAATGTCCTCAGACCAATATTGAGGTGTAAGATACTTAGAATGTAACATATAATTGACCATTTCCTTTAATAACCTACTCTTCCACTATGTAACATCATTTAGATGAGGACTATATATAAATTCCCACTATATTTAAATCCCATTTCAAGTTAAAAATTTCTCAAAATTATTACTTACATACTCATAACTATTATCTATGTGCAAAATCTTGATGGATTTACCTGACTATTTTTATACAAGTGCTTTGAAGTACTAAAAATGATCAAATACCTTGGATTTATTATTAATAAATTACACCAAAGTATACCTCAAAATTTTGTCAATGAAGATAATAATTTATTTGATCTTGTTTAATAAAGGATCTATTAAAATACTAGCAATTCCACCATGAATTAGCTTTAATATCTTCATATCTCTCCATGATTTGCCTTTATCATACTTTTATTTTGGATGTTTACCAAGTATACAACCCTAGATAAATCCATTAGAAAATAAACTTGTGGAAACCTTGAAACCATATTATGATGACTAATTTTCTCCAAGTAGTAATAGTTAAGATGGTTGAATCACTCAAACTCACCTCATTTATATGAGTGAATAGGGTAGTAAAGGGTTGACCAATATTTAAATGTGAGGAAGTATAAAATCATGAATATTGATCAACTTTATTGAATGTAATTATATATTAACATGCACTTCCCTAATAACCACATAATCAGGTGCGGACTCAACTCACTTGTCTAACTTGATGTGAGTGATTTGATAAATAGATATGAGATTGGTTGATAACAAGGGAACACATATAACATCTTGAAATGTCTCATCATTAAATTCAATATATCCTATCCCATTAAATTATGTGGAAGTATCATCATCCAATAAGATGGAAGACATAGAACATATATCCAATGATGATAATAGGTCATGTGATGAATCCATGTGGTATAAGGCACCATAGTCAATTACCCATGTCAAAGGTGAGGATGCAACTACAAGTGATTTTCCCCTACCTTTTCCCTTAATATTGTATTTATCATAATACTTTTATGCTGATGAACTCTAATTAATAGAATTAGGGATAATGATATAATGCTTCCCAAGCATCTTTGTTTATTTTTCAATTTTCTTCTTCACTCATTTGGTTTCATTATGCCCAATTTTCTTATAGTAGGCACATGTGAGTCAATATTTCTTGTATTTATCTTAGGAGGAGGACATAGTTGATGGTTTAGACTTAACATCATATTTTTAACCATTTCTTTTCTCTAAGTCGTTATTGTTCTATTTCTTCTCCTTATTGTTAAAAGCCTTCTATTTATCATGACTCATAATTAAGACATGATTTTTAGGACTTAAGTGTACCCATTTGAATAAACTTGTCTTGCTATCAAGTTAATTCAAAATCAAAACCATTTAATTATATAATGGTCTATATATCTCCAAGGTCATGTTTGGTGGTGTGGAAGGTAGAAATGAAGGCATAATAGTTAGAACCCAATTTGGTAAGTGTGAAAATAATCAATTTATCATCTTTTTTGTTAATTCTCTATAGTTTTAACTACATCCTGAATGATTTGAATTTTGTGAAGAAGTCTTGTATAGTTTCAAAGTTGTATGGACTAAAACTAATGATTTAATACACCAAATCATGACCTCTCATTATGTGTGAATTTTGAAAGAGTTTTTATAAAATGGTCAAAACATCATTTGTAGATTCAATATGAAATACATTGACACACATAATGGACTTTAGGTTTCATCACTTATATTAAACCACTTCAACTTATCTTCATCAAGTGTCATTTCATTTTCTGTATGCATAATTATTTAAGTAAACCTTTAATCCTCAAAAGGATTTGAACTTTGGTTTTTTGCTCATGATAGTTGAATGGTGTAAGAAGAGGAACCATATTCTAATCCATGGTGGAGAAAATAAGTATGTTTTGATCCAATAATTCTATAAAGATAAGGACATTAAACCCACCTAAAACTATATAGTTTCAATATTACAAGGGTAAAGAATAAAACTAATACATAAATCTATAAAAACTTGCACTTTCAATAAAATGGTTCCTAGAAAAAAAATGTTTTAGGTTGAAATTTATGTGTTTAAAGTTCCTTCTCAAAAAATAAATCTACACCTTACATAAATTTTGGGTGTGAAAATTTTTTGAATCAATTTTCCGTTGAAAATTTAAGCCCCCTTCGGTTGGTTGTGACCAAGGGATAAACTCCCATATGACCAGGGGATAAACCCTAAGAGGTGTTACTTTTGGGGAGTAATGTGATGTAACTATGATGGACCCCAATTCCAAATAAATAATTCCACTACTTACCTAATTAATTTTTACATATGCATGCATGTTTATGACCTATCCAAAGTAGTGTTATAAATATAGGAGGGCATATATAGAGGGGGGAAAATAAGAGGAACTAAAAATAGGGAGATACAAAAATAGAAGAGGCAAAAAATAAGGGTTTCTATAAACAAAGCTAGGTGGAGTCAATAGGGAATGGAAACAAAACTCAGTGGAAATAGGAAGCCATGAAAATAGACCTTCAAAAAAATAGGAGGACATGTAGATAGACCTAGTTGGAGATAGTAGGCCATGAAAATGGAGGACTACATGTGCAAAGGGTATAACTTGTTTCTTATCTATGCATTGGTTAGAGTTTGTTGACTATTTGTGTAGGGGTGAAACCATCTAAATATTCACATAGGGGTCATAAATCACTACTAATCTAAGAAAACCTAAAATATTAACAATAATCTAGGGGATGGTTACATCCCAATGACTATCTAGGTAAGGCTCAGATCCCAACTCCTATCTAGTCAGTGCTCAGATCCCATCGGCTATCTAAATGAAGTCAGATTATAAAAAAACATGCTTATAGGAGACAAAAATTACACCAAAGGAAAATGTCTACCTAAGTGTGAATTTCCATCGAAGGGTGAATGTCTACTAAGGCTTGTAAAATATGCCAAGGATGTAAACCTACTAAAAATATTCATATCTACTTTGATCTAGTAAAACTATGAAAAAAATATAAAGGAAACACTAAGTTAATTTAGAAACCTATAAAAACTCAAAAATAGTTTTTCCATCAAGTTTCCCACCATATAAAGTTTTTTAGATTCCAATAAAATGCCTTTAAACCCTCCAAAAATTGCCAAAATTGGCCTTCATAAAACTGAGTCATGTTTATATCTAATCCTAAGGTTTTGACACTTTTTAATATAATGGCATAGTCCATTTTTCATGGAAAAATATAAAAAAGAGATAACATGAAAAAAATCCCTTTTCCCTCGTTCATTTTTTGAATCTAAATCAACAAAGGACACCACAAGAAGAACAACTAAGAAAATGGTGAATCTACAAAATGTAAGGTTAAATAATGTCATATCTATGGCATACAAGCCAAGATCTCAATATTTTAAAATAGAATTATGGCCTTCAACTACTTGATCCACTTTGATACCATATCAGAGTGGGCCACAATTGAGGATTAAGACTAGATAGCTACGAGTGTAAAAAAAAAAACCTATTATAGAAGGGAAATCAAACATGATAAAATAAAAAAATTCATTATCTAAAATAGTTTTAGGAAAGGTACATATATGTGGAAGATAAAAATTTCCTTGCATCTTCATAAATGTGGGATTATCTTCCTTAATGACCTAAAATAATACCTAAGAAAGTTAAATAACATGTGTAAGAAAAAATCTTTAAATGGAATAAAAACCTACAATAAAATGCCTTCTCTAATAAATTTGTAGGTTGGATACATTGAAAATATGTAAATTAGGTATAACAAAGAAGAAACATGTTAACCATTGTGCAAATAGGATCATTGAAATATATTTTCACTATCCATGTAATGGTTCACATTTAGAGTGGGCAGTCACCCACTGTAAGAAATTTCATAGGTTGGCTTAATTTTAAATATAAACCTTAAATATAACAACCAAAAATCTCAATTATATATATTTTAAAAATAGACAGCCACCCATTTTAGAAAAAATAGTTTGATCATTTTTTCTAGAATGAGAAACTACCATTTTTTCCTTCATATGAATGACTTTATTATAGAATAGAGTTAAAATTAATGAAAACCTAATTTTATTTTCTAGTGGGTATATATTGTAGCCTATTACACAAATATTTTAGAGGGGGTTATTTAATTCTCTAATCACACAAATTTGAAAATGGGTTGTCGTAATTCAAAAAATCATTTGACCAACTTTTATAGAATGGGAGGCTACCCTTTTTTTGTTGTATGAAGGATTTTATTATATAATAAAATCATAAGGAATAAAATGTTAAATTTATTGGCCTTAGTCTCAAAATTATATTATTTAGATTTATCCAATGCTCCATATACAAAAATGAAAACGTATGGCTAGCCATTATAAAAATGTTAGTCAAACTAACTTTTTTATTATTAAAATGCCTCATATTATATTAAAAAAATAAAAATATAATATAGAAGGTTACATATTAATGTGGATAGATATATCACAACCTAAACTCAATGCTAGGAAAAAACACTAGCTTAAAACATTAACAAACTACTAAACATAATATGGAAAGAACAACTATAAATAACCAAAAATAAAATTGAGCACATAATTCTACCCCAAGATGTAGAGGTAGTGGGTTATCCTTAGGAAGCACTACCTAAGTAGGAGGTTCCACATCTGGGATCTCCAGAGTAGTCCAAACATTTAGGGGGTCACAATGTATAGTGATTAGCTAACCATTAGTGGGTTGAGTATGAACAATAACACTCACCAAAGACTGCTAAGTAGAACCATCATTATATTTCTCAAAAATACTCCAACCACCCCCTAAAAGAGGGTAAGGTAAGAAGTGTCCCTTGTTACAAGACTATATTTTTCTTCAGTACCTATTGGGAGGAGGTGGTGAGGTCCCATGAGGTAGGTCATCTAGTGAAACTCTAATAATAGTGGATGGCACACTCCCCTAGTGGTTGAGGAGATATTTTAGGTGGTAGAGTTCCAATGCCATCTTATCCACTTGATCTTGGATCTAAAAGTGCACTGACGAGATAAAAACAACTTTCTTATTAACAAAGAATGAAATATCACATTCTTCATTATTAAAAATAGAATTATTTCTAGATTTTCAAAGTTGAAAGAGGATGATAGCATGAAAATATTGCCATAGAAAATTAATAGAATATGGCCAGTTTAAATAACCTTTGAAAAACACCTATCTCAAAGAAAATGGTTTAGGATGAAAGGGACAGAATATAGAATGGATCAAATTCCAAGTATAATGAGATTTAAGGAAAAAATAGAACATATGTTTGAAAGATTTAGGTTGCTTACAATTCATAAAAAAGGGATGGGGAATGCAGAGGTGGAGCAACCTATAAATGAGGGGGAGTCCTTAGTAGATTAAACACCAAAGAAAATGAGCTAATTTGGGACCCAATCATGGATACCACACATGTTTTAGATGATCAATGCAAGTATTAAGAGAGGAATGAAGGCCCTATCATATATTGATCTTATCAAGAATTAGGGAGAAGGGACTCATCACTTGATATATAAATTTTAGAGATAGGATTTAAAATGTGTATCACAGTTCCACTTCCAATCTTTCCACCATGCTGATCATGTTGAAGGCCAAGTTTATGGAGCATAACATCAAGGATTAATTCCTGAATATGAAATATGGAAGTTAATTCAACATTATTTAATTGAAATTTGATTTTCAAATCATGCCAATTTATCCAATGTTTAGAAATGACCAAATCATGAATAGTGCAAATTCCTTTATGGAATAATTGTAACACTTTAATACCAAGCAATTTATCTAGGGGAATAAAATAATTGGTGAGAGTAGGAAACCACCATAAACTATGATCATTTAAAGATAAACCTATATGAAAGCCATCCCCAACACACTTTAAGTGGGTTTTGACTACTTTTAAATCTTTTCAAATACTCTTGACTAAATATGAACATGTAATTTTTAATGGCACATAAGTGATGATAATATATTAAAAGCTAATAGTTTGCAAGTTGGTTTTTACATAGGGAGAACTAGAAGAGATTTAATGGTGGAAGAGGATTTTCCAATCTTCATTTCCCTCAATAAACTGAACAACCCATTTAGTATACAAGGTCATACTTTGCCAATAAGTGTCAATTATGCCCATGCCACCTTTATCATGAGGAAGGAAACAAATATCCCATACCACCTGATGAAAACCATAGGCCTTCTTAGAATTAGCCCATAGGAAATCATGAAGAATCTCTGATAGAATATCATAAGAGGATTTGGAGGGGGCCAACAAGATAAGTATTATAAATAGGTGACTACCAAAATCTTAGTGCAGATCTAGAACTTGCTTGATAGAGAGAGGGGCTTAGTGATCCAGTAGTCAATTTTCCTTTTAATTCTATTGAGGACATACTACTAAATCTTAGAAGGTGAGTTGTTAAATGAAAATGGGATGCTGAAGATCTAGAATTACTCCCATTGAATGATCTATTTCTAATTATTTTTTTAATCCACTCAAGTACTGGTATCATGATTTATTGGAAATAGTAGCTTCTTTTCCATTGAACGCTTGAGATTGAATCCAAAAAAATGGTTTCAAGATAATACATAGCTTTAGTTAAAGTGGCCTATTGATCTTCAAGTGTGATAAAGGTGTCATCTGTAAAGTGGCAATTGATAAGATGAGAGGTGTGGTCAAGAAAAATAATTATTCAATCAAGACCCTATGAGGCCTTATAATCTAAGAGGTACCCCAATGGTTCAATGAAAATAACATATAATAATATAATAAGGGGACATACTTGATAAATAGAGTGATGAATTTTTATCCCCAAGGCTTTGATATCCATTAATAGTGAGGTAGGAAGAGGCATCATGAAGTAAGGTTTGCATAGCTTCAATAAAATAGGGACCAAAGCTAAGAGATTTGAGCATGGAAAGAATAAAGTGCCACTCAATCTTATCATAAGATTCTTCAAAATCTAACTTAAGACAAATAACTCACTATAAAGAGTAGCAATCCCAAGCCATGCCCTCCTAGAATACAATAATATTTTCTAAGATATACCTCCCTCTAATAAAAACTTTTTAATATTGTCTAATAATGGCATGTAATATAAGCTAAACTCAATTGGTGAGGGATTTGACAAGGATATTATAAGAAAAATTTAGTATGGTTGTTGACCTCTAACTAGTGATAAGCTTAGGATCCCTGGCTTTGGGTATAAATTTGATATTACCTTGGTTTTTCATAGTTCTGAGAGACTAAGTCTATAGGGCTTATTTTGAGACTTATAACAAGTCAAGGCTAGTGAAATCATAATTTTATTTGTAAAAATCATAAGGGAATCCATCAAAGATAAGGGTATTATCATTACTAATATAATTTAAACCATCTATAACCTCATGAAGGGTGAGTAGGGTATCACATAACCACTGATTAATAGGCTTGAGCTTATAAAGAACCAATTCTAGGCAATTATTAAGAGTGAAAGACTTCTTAGCCATAAAGGGATGGGCATGAAAAAATTGATGGTAATGCTCTAGAAAGGCTGAGGAGATATTAGCCTAGGACATGAGATGGGATTGATCCACTTGTATGGATTTAATCTACCCATGGTCCTAGTTGGATTTTAATTCTTTAAAAAATTCCTTGGAGTCTTTGTCACTAATTTTTAGATAATGTAACCAATCTCTAAGCTAGGCACCCCTAGCTGCATGACTATCTACCACATTAAGGTGGTATTTGAGGGAGGTATCTAGCCATTAAAGATGAATATTAAAAATATATGTATCAATGGAGGTAGAAATATATTTGAATTCTTGTATTTTATCCTCCTATGAGAACTTATGAATTTAGGAAGCATTTTTTCAATGGTAATAGAAGGAGGTGGTGCACATAATAACTTCATTCCACCACTTAATCCAACTAGTGGTGTATGGGGGCCATGAGGCCAAGTCCTAAATGTGGTGGATGATTCAAATGGCACCAAAATGACTCAACATATATGCGATAAAAAATAATTGATTATGTGGAAACTTGTACTACCCAAAAGTCCATTCCAATTTGTAGGAGATGGGTGAGTGGTTTGACAAGACATTATTTTAGTGGACATTGATAAGTTGGCCATAATGTTGGAAATAGAAAAAATATTTTACTCTAATAACATAAAGTGGTCTAACCATTTGAGTATGAAATGATCCCTATTTTGGTAGTTGTACCTTATAAACCATGACATGGGATTAAATATCCATTGCTAGAGGAGAGGGTTTACTAGCCCCTATTTATTTTTGAAATAGTACCAAGCCTCATTCTCATAGACACACCAATGCATGGGGAAGCCCCAAAATTTATCATGGGGTTATTTAATTATATTAAATTCAATTCACACTATCCATATGTAAATAGCTAACCCATCTACCAAAGATTACCAAAGCAAGGAGCGATCAAAGCCATCATCAAGAACATAGATGTTGAAGATGCCAAAAGGATGACCATCAATGTCAAGAATAATCTAAATTTACTGATGTGATGTGTCCTCCCCCATGGAAATAATTATAGAGGATAATTTAGAAGTAACTAAGATACATGCACCACCACATCTTACCTCATGCAAGGTGATGACCTTGATGACATCCAGCTAAATAATTCACAAGGTCATCTAGAGGATAAAACCAAAAATATTAGCTTATTAGAGATAAATAATGTCTAGAAAATGAAACTAATAATATGGAGCTCACATAAATTATTTATGGGTATAATCTATAAAACCCCTTACATTTCATGATAATACATTCATTGGGAGGGGCCATCCATTGAAATCTCCCCTTTCCCATCCTTAAAATCTGCCAATGATATAAAGCTATTATGTTGATGAGGGTGATAAATTATATCACATACAATGTAGCAACATTTTGCATCATGATCCTCTTGAGGAGATTCAACACCCATGTGAGGTTGGCTATGAGACCATCGGGAGAATGATCCACTAGTCGAGTGAACCTTATCCAGAGGCATCATGAAAACATTGGGAGGTCAAATAAATGCTTTGAGGGTTAGGAGGAGTTAGAATGGAATGGGGTGAGAAGGAAGTATCTTGAGATGTTGTGATAAGTGAAGGATAATCCTCCTAAGGTGGTGTTTGAGTTATGATTTTTATCTTAGGGATTGATTCACATTTGGGGGTAACTATGGTCTGTTGATTCCTAAATGTTTACCATAGGTATCCAGAGTGTTTAAGAAACACTTCTAATTTTAGAATTCATAATAATTCAATGCATGAGTTCTAGGTTTTGATAATCATGTTATCTTTGATGGAGTAGAGGTAGAATAAGTAACTATTTCACAATATTAATAATATTTGGTGGTTGGGAGCCACCATGGCCAAATAGTAGATCTATGTAAAATATGAAGTATCTATGATAGGAACAATGAATTATGATCAAGAACTAAATTAAAAGATAATATAATATATATATTTACAATAGAGATAATCTAAGATAAAGCACCAATAAAGCTCCACCTGTTGATGCACAAATGTGCATCATAGGTGCCCAAAATGTCTAAGAAACACTTCTCATTTTATAATTCCTAAGAATTCAATGAATAAGTTTTAAGTTGTGATAATCTTATTATCTTTGATGGAATGGAGGTATAACAAGTGACTATTTCACAATATTTATAATATTTAGTGGTTAGGACCCACCATGGACAAAAAGTAGATCTATGCAAAATATGAAGTGTCTATCCTAAGAATAGTGAACTATGATCAAGAACTAAATTAAAATCTAATCTAATATGGATATTTACAATGGAGATAATCTAAGGTGACTTGGTCAAAAAGGGAGAAAAAGGAAGGGTAGGGCATAAAAGAGATGCTGATCTTCATTCCAAATATTATGTCAAAGTTCAAATATCATCCACGGATGCACTTAGCCAATGTATAACATGAAGTAGCATAAGCTCAAATCTTATTACACATCAGGAAATCTTCTAAGGAAAGTAGAAATAATGCAAATAAGAACCAAGTTCAATTTAAATATTTACCCTACAAGAAAATAACATTATCCCAAATGCAAGAAGAGTAAGAAAATGAAATGAAACTAAGGAATTTCAATCAACACATAATTTGCACAAGTTAACAACTTTATAATTAAAGGTGCACACCAAGAATTAATGAAAAAAATTCAAATCTAGAAGTCAAAACAAATAAGTGAGAGAGAAGCCATGATAACAATGAACACAAGCAAATAATGGACAATCTTTGTAGAATTCCTTACTTATATTAAATACTCCAAGTTTATAAAGTAATTTGGCTCTAATAACTCCTAAATTTTTAAAAAAGGATAACACCCCCTTTATATAAGATCAAGGTGGTATGTTGTTCAGTCTTATCCAATTATATTTGTACAAGTGTATAGGATAGGTGTCCTTTCTGTTACTTTCTAAAAAAATGAATTTTTAGACTAACTTATAGACCAAGTGATTTACAAGACGCACACATCTAAAAAAATATTCAATTTTAAAAATATTACACCTATTAAGATATAAAAGAATATTCCTAATCTAGTTAACCTTGGGACGCTATGACTGATGGAGTCTACTATTATAGTATTTTATCTTTCCAATA
Organism: Torreya grandis; assembly: GCA_037957365.1. Taxonomy (NCBI): domain Eukaryota; kingdom Viridiplantae; phylum Streptophyta; class Pinopsida; order Cupressales; family Taxaceae; genus Torreya; species Torreya grandis. The sequence continues at coordinate 1,025,818 of JARHVA010005233.1, read as the reverse complement.
GTTTATTCATCCTATAATGTTCCTTCTCAATTATCTCAAGGTTTCAAATTGGTTTCATGAATATCTCTTTCCTTGATCTGCTAAGTCCTTATGGTCTTTATTCACTCTATCTAATGCTTATGACTGCATTGATTATTTCCCTTGTATCTAGAATCATCTCCATAATCCTATCAAGGTTGATGGCAACCTTTCTTGAGCTTTAGTTCCTTGGAATTTTCATAGACTAAGAGGATATTTACTTGACCTTATCATCTATATTTATACTAGAGATACTAAGTGTAGTAGATGTTTGACTAAGTTACTCAAGGTCATTGGAGATGTCCTCCATTTCTCAAGATTTCTTTGGTACTCCTTGTATTCCAAATATTTTCTTAGTGTTTAAGAGATATTTGTCATTGTCAATGGTACCTTATGATATTTTGTGCCATTATTTTTAATCGTGTCTATCAATAACCTAGTGGCTATGAGTTCTATCAAATTTCTCACTACTAGACTTTGGATTAGCTTCGGGATCAAATTATTCCTACACAAGTGACAATCCACCTCTCCTTGACTTAATCCTAATGATCACATGGTCAAATTAGGGTATCCATACTCTCTATGGCTTATTTTTAATTTAAACAAGTCATAAGGAGATTTAATGGTGTCAAATATGATCCCTAATCATAAGTTTGAGGCATAGACTATATTTTATTGATACCTTTGCATCCTCAGTCCACAAAATCTTCATTTTTTCACTTTTACTTATGTGTCACCTTCATTTCAATTTCATGGAATCTTTCTCAAATTTTGTTAGTTCTGAGCCCTTCTAAAGAGTCCATCTTTACTTCACACCATTAGATCAGCCTACATGGATCAACACAGACCATATATCTTTAAATTATTTACACCCAAATAGCTATCTTAAAATTTACATCCCCATAACCATAATTTGATGTCTATATGAATGTCATTGATAGGCATGTGACTATAAATTTTAAACACATCCATGAGTCTCTTTTTTATATTAAATTTGATGTCTAAATGACCATTATTTGATGTTCACATGGACATCATTGATAAGTGTGTAACCATTAAATATCAAACATGTCAACAAGAATATTTTTTTATCTTAAGTTTGATGTCCATACAATAAAAAATTGATGTCTATGTGGATTCCATTGATGGGTATATGACCATCAATTTTAAACATGTCTTAGGGACTATTTGCCAAGATTGCCACTTGTCATTTTTTGGTTCACTCTACACTCTATCAGGTTTACCAAGAAATGTCTTTTCACCATGTGGTGATCCCATATGCCTTAGGAGATATGTTGCAAAGTTTTACTTCATCTTGCTCTATAGGATCATGTCTGTCTAGGTGAATGTAAGTTATTGATCCTACATAGATGAAAAAGTTTTAATTCAGGTTTGGTCATAAATTTTATGGACTATGGTTTTGATTTCACATTAATAAACATGAATTGAAAGCTTAGTCTAGGAGCATTTGATCTATGTTTTGAGACATAACAAAGGGGACCCCATGAATAATAAAAGGACCTACCATAAAGACTCTGGCCTAAGGTCTTAGTTTTATTATAAAATACAATTAGGACCTAGGTTTAGAATATATAAAAGGGGCCCTAACATTAATAAGTCCCATGAAATATAATTTAAATAGCATAGGATTTTTATTTCAATATTTGGTTGTGTTGAAAAACATGAACAAAATTGAGGAGAAAAATTAAACTAAGTCTGTGGTAAGATTAATTTGTTTATACTTAAAATTAAAAAAAAAATCTCCTGCCAAATTTAAATTTGAATTAAAAGGTCTAGGTAAAAGATTAGGCTAGGGTTTCAAAATATGAATTTAATTAATCAATTATAGACCAAGTTTAGTAAAAGATCAATTTAACATTAGAGCATGAAACCCTAGGCATGCTTATTCCCAAATAGGCTCCATTACAACTACAACCTAGAACACAAATATCCAATGTTGGTACTTTAGATAATATTAAACTAGAATAATGAATAAATAAGTCAGCTAAACCATAGTGTGGATGATAGTCGAATAAAAATAACATGAAATAATTATAATGAAACTTTGATCAAGTGAATCTTCAATTTTATGGTATAAATTTAAATAATTTGACACATGGGTCCCCATTTTTTAGAAATGGGGGTATGTTGACCTCAATAAATGGCAACTTCTAGATGAACATAGAAATATGTTATAATTTGGAGACTTTAGTTTAGACTAATAATTAAGCTACTTATTCCATTTGATAAATCACCATTATTAAGATCAATTATTGGTTAGGAAAAATCTTGCATATGCAAAATTAGGATCAAACATTAAAATTCATTCATGTTGTGTGTGTGCTTTGATTTCACTTATGGATTGCCAAAGGATTTAGATAATAACTTCTAGGTTCATGACTTTAATCATTAACATTGAATTTCAACATGTTTGAATATTCATTAAGAACCATGCTTTATCTCAAGGAAGGCTTAGGCATTGCTTTGCTACTAGCCAGGAATGCATAGCCCTGATAGGGATGCCTTGGGCTCCACTCATGGCCTTATTCCACTACCCTCTAGGTATCCATAGCCTTGGTGGAGATTACTAGAATCACCTATGCTTATAAATCTCTTTGAATTTTCTAATAAAAATCTTATTTTTATTTTTTTTCAAGTTATTTTGACTTTCGATAAAAGGTTGGGAACAAAGTTAGCCATGTTTAGGTATTTATTCAAGTGTTTGATTTTTATACAATCATCCTTGGATATAAAATTTATCCCAAGAAATTAATGTTTTTTTAAGTGAAAACATAATTGTGTCCTAATAGTTTAAGATTTCATCCTACGTGTTAAATCCTTCTCATAACCAAGCTTAGATAAAAACAAGGTTTAAAATCTCAAGGAACAATTAAATTATCCATCTGTCTTTGCTAGCTTATCTAAACTACAACATCAAGCTCATATTTCAACAATCCATGATCAACCAATGTTGAGAAGTCATACCTACATTTCTAAATTTTGAAGCTCTTGAGTAGTTAGATGAAACTCAAGTTGAGGGTTGTATAATTGGACTTATTTAGAAGTAAATAACAAAGCATAAAAGGCAAACACATATATACAAACATTTTTTATAAATAAAGGATAGGATGGAAAGAAACAAGAAAGAAACTAATCTAATGACCTACACTAACTCCATAAAGAGCCTACCTCTAAGATCAAATGGAAAGTTATTTAGGCACCTATCATGGAACCTTGAAGAATGATTTATTTCACTTAGTGGCCTCTTCTTGTCAATAGGATCACTTGTATGCTTATGCCTTTTAAGTGATGTATCTTAACCTCCTATCAACATTATCAGATGTATGGATTGAAAGCATGAATCTAAGACCCAATCATCTTCTTTCCAAATCCTACTATCTTACATCATGAGTGCTAATTCTCCTTTAGTCGTAGATAAATAGTGACTTATATCATATTTATTAAATGATGGCATATCAAAAAACATTCTTGTCTAAATGTCTTCATTAAATTTAGCTTGAAATGGGGATAGACTACCAATCTTTGTACCAAAACTTTCCAAGTCATCTTGAAAGGCTACTTCATATTAATTAGTTGAAAGAGCATGAAATTTATCTACAACCTTACCATTTGAATTAGTTTTATCACATATTTCCACACTTTTGAAGGTGTCATATGAAAATTATTAATCTATTTCACTTACATCATCTTCATCCTCCATGCACAATGTCATCTCAGCTACCCAATCGAGTCCCAACTCATCTTGATTTGGGGTCTCCAAAATGATATTAATTTATTGAAATACCTTAATTTATTTCAAGAATTCTTGGTATAAATGTTTCCACTAGTATTATTCTTTAGGGGAAGACTCTATTTCAATAATTACCTCATACTAATTGCCTTCACAACTATCTTCTAAAGAGAAGTTAGCTTGTATCTAATCTTATTCTTGAGTTTGCTCATATTGAACATCCATTTCATATTCTAGATAATCTCTTGGTTCACTTTCTTCTTTAAATGGAAAATCAAAATCATGCATGGATGATTTATAAGTTCTTTCAAAGTTAGATGTCCCTATAATAATGTATTGATAAAACATAGGTTCAGATGTAGCCTTTCATTTTTATATTCTTCAACGATATTACAATGATCAGCTAGGCCTATATCACAAAGATTAATTTCATGCATGTCATCAGATGACTCATTATTGTTATTATCATGAAACCTATTGAACCTTTGAGATTCATAGTCTCTATTGGAGCCTTCCACATAATTTCCCACTCAATTTCACAATTGAAGAAAATTAGTGCTTAGATTTTAAACCATATTAAGTATGGAATCATCCTTATTCTTTGGTGATTCTGAGTTATGAACTTGATTGCCATTACTAGTGGGCACCAAAGCTTTTTGTCCTTTTAGATGAAATCCATTTGTATCATTATTTAAGACCCCTAAATTTTGGCTAGGATAGCCATGGCTTAATGATAATTAGTTCAATTCTAGTGTCTGATTTAAGGCATACACATTCTGATTTGCATTGGGAATGACATTAAGTGCTATGAAATAGAGGTTGACATTTGGGATAACATATACAAGCTAACCTTGAGGCTGTATTTGATCACTAATTATTAAAAATTTATCATGAGCCAATACTAAGGGGTTTGTGACTCCAACAGACCTTTTAATAAATATATAAGTCATGGGATCTAAAGCATACTTGCAAATCTCTATGGCTAAATCCTCTTCAGGTCCATAAGGGGTTAGAATTTTGATAAAAATCTTCAAGAATGTATAATTAAAAGCTCTAATGGGAACATTTGAGTCTCTTATAACAATGGTGAATTTATTATACATAATGTATGGAATAATTATTTTACCAAATTAATCAATAAAGATTCTATTGAAATCATCCCAGCTAGCTATGCAATCCTCTAAAAGGTTAACAAACCATTTATATGCAACATATTTGAAAGTAAATGAGAAAAATATATATGATACATCTTCATGAATAATGTTTAATATTCTTAAAGTAGCTTTGAAAGATCTAACATGTTCTTCAATAGTGACAAGGCCATTAGGATTGAAAGAAGATAAATACCTTTTAGGGTTTCTTGGTAAATCATGTATCTAATTAGGCACATTAATAGAATATACACCTAGCCATGTTATAATTTAATGAGGATCTTACTTGTGGTAGTTCCAGATCCAAATCCTATTTTAAATACAATGTGTGAGCCTCATATTTAAAAAGAATAATGATCAAATTTTCACATTAAACAATTTTTGCATAAATATGTATAAAGAATAGTAATGGACATTGATAATTAACTAAATTAGCTCAAATATATGTCCAAATACATCAATATGAAACATCTCTACATGTTTAAGCTCAAATTAACTCAAATTTGCAAATAATCAGTCAAACTTTGAACAAAACCACTATTATTAACCTTGAATACCTTGGATTTAAGCTATCTTTACCACCAATACTCATGGATATTCAAATAATAATTATCTCTAGATAAAATAATTCCAAATACTGGTCTAAAACCATAAATAATGATGATCTTTACACAATTGAGTAAAGGATAACTCAACTTTGCAAAGAATACACAAATCTTTGATCAAAATACATCAAAATTAGCAAAGATTCTACAATTTCACAAAGATATAACTAAGGCCCTCCTTATACCACCATTAAATATCCCCTTGTTGATTCATAAATGTTTATCAAATATGCCCAATTGTTTAAGAAACACTTCTCATTTTATAATTCCCAAGAATTCAACACATGAGATATAGGTTGTGACAATCCTGTTATCTTTGATGGAATAGAGGTAGAACAAATGAATTTTTCACAATATGTATATTATTTGGTGGTTGGGATCCACCATGGCCAAATATTAGATCTATTCAAAATATGAAGGATATATGCTAAGAATAATGAATTATAATCAATAACTAAATTAAAAGCTAATCTAATATGGATATTTACAATCAAGCTAATCTAAGGTGAAGTGCCAATGAAGCTCTGCCTGTTGATGCCTAAATGTGTACCATAGGTACCCAAAGTGTTTAATAAACACTTCTCATTTTATAATTACTAATAATTTAATGCATGAGTTATAGGTTGCGATAATCATATTATATTTGATGCAATAGAGGAAAAATAAGTGAGTATTTCACAATATTTATAATATCTAATGATTGGGAGCCATGATGGACAAATAGTAGATATATGCAATATATGAAGTATTTATACCAACAATAGTGAATTATGATCAAGAACTAAATTAAAAGCTAATCTAATATGGATAATTACAATGGAGCTAATTTAAGGTGACTTGGTCAAAAAAGGAGCAAAAAGAAGGGTATGGTAGAAAATATATGTTAATCTTCATTCCAAATATGATTATAAAAAATGAGCATAAAGACTCTAGACTAAGGTCTTAATTATATTATAAAATATAATTATGACCTAGGTTTAGAATATATAAAAAAGGCCCTAGTGTTAATAAGTCCCATGAAATATAATTGACCTAGCATAGGATTTTTAGCCTAAGGTTTGGTTGTGTTGAAAACATGACCAAACTTAGGATAAAAATTAAAGAAAGTCTATGGTATTATTAATTTTTTTCCACATAAAATTAAATAAAAATATCTTGACAAATTTAAATTTGAATTAAAAGATCTAGTAAAACATTAGGCTAGGGTTTCAAAATATGAATTTAATTATTCAATTATAGACCAAGGTATTAAAATATCAATTTAACATTGAATCACAAAACCCTAAGAATATTTATTCCCCAATGGGATCCTTTAAACCTAAAACCTAAAACACAAATATCAAATGTTGGCACTTTAGCTAAGATTAAACTAGAACCACGAACAAATAAGTTAGCCAAACCATGGTGTGGATGATCTTCAAATAAAAATAATGTGAAATCATGTTAATGACACTCTAATCAAGTGAATATTAAATTTCAAGGTACAAATTTGCATAATTTGTCACACGAGTCCCCATTTTTTAGAAATAGGGTTATGTTGACCTCAATATGGTCCATCCATTACCTTGGTCTTTTGGTTTTGGCTTCTCAGACTGAGTAGGTGGCTAAGGATGCTTGGTATGACCCATGTGAGGAAAATCCTTGATGTTATGGTTTGAGGCTTAAAAATAGAAACAAGTTTTTGGAAGGTTAAAATAAATAACCTTTTGTGACCACTGGGTCTTTCCAACCCAGATTTTAATGAACTCCTTCAACTATTTGGAGAGGTCAACCTCCATATAGACCTACTTATTAGGGTGAGGGGATAACCAATTACTAGTTAAATTTTAACCACTAATCCTTTGGGATTGACTATTTTGGGGATAAAATCCCAAAGGTGAAATAAAAAACCATGAAATTTAACCTAGACAAGGATACAAAGGGTAACATTGTCAAAAACCTTAAAATCTTGGGACTAGGGAGATAAAATCATAAGCTAGTTACAAAGGAACTAAACATTAGACTTCATGAGTATTAACTATGTTTGAGAGGGATCCTCAAATTTAAAAAAAAAAAACTTTGATAAGGTTATAGATTCTAAATACATGGACCCCTGGTGGCCCCCAGTGGTTGCAGAGCTAGTTATAGAAGTAGTCCTCTGAGCAGATGCGACCAACAAAATAAGAAATAATAGAATAATTTTCATACCACTTACGACATTGTTAAATATTAGTATCATCAATACTTACTTCCAAAAAGGAGGAGACAAAGGGATTACCTCATTGTAAACTTTTGTAACAAACTTTTGAGCTTTTTTGGGCACCATTAGATTCGTATCATACATTAATAGATGTAGTAGAGCATGGATAAGACATAGATAGGGATTTATTACACATAAGGTAGCACATCGAGTGAAATTAATGCATTTAATCCCTAATAAATCATGTAAGCTTTGCAGTGTGACACATAGGGGGCAAAAATGCAAATAGGTAGATGCAAAACATGAAAAAACCCTAGTAGAGTGAATTTTCCACCAAGCTAACTTTTTTAGAATTGGTGGTTGCCCTTTTTTGTTGTACAAAGGATTTTATTATAGAATTGAGTAAAAAATAATGAAATATTAAATGTTTTTGTATAAAAATTTTAATATTTCACAATCAAATAAATTTTAAATGTAATCAATGGATATACATAATAAAATTAGTTTAAAATTAATATATTTGCATATACCTATATCAGATAAAGTTTTATAATTATGCATAATTTTCAAAAAACAATACATTTATATATATTCAAATCATATAAAAGTTTAAATTATGTATCATTTTCAACAAACAAAATAATTAAATATTTTCCAATCATATAAAGGTTATCGTTTTCAACAAACAAAATAAATAAATATTTTCAAATCATATAAAGGTTAACAAGTTAAGAACATGTTTTCATGTTTAAGTAAATGTTTTAAATTTTGTATATTGGATTCGTTAATATGGGAAATGTTAATATAAATGAAAATAATATATTAACAAGCTCATTTTGTAGATCTTCAGTTACTAAAAAGACAAGGAAGTGAATAAATCTTTAAAAAAAAAAAAAAAAAAATCCTTCTAGAGAGATGTACCCATCTATACAATAAAATATTTAAATAATATAAATGGAATATAAAAAAGAGTGATTTTTATTTGTAAGAATATTTTATAGGTATTCATCTATATAATTAAATATTTGAGTAAATTTGTAACAAATTAGTTATAATAAAATAAAACACACAAGAAATGGGTTTTCTATAGGTAATTATCTATACAATGAAATATTTAAGTAAATTTATAATAAAATAGTTGTAAATAGATAAAACACACAAGAAATTAGACTTATAGAATAATAAAAATCTATTTGTTTAAATGCTATGTAAATAATAATTCAAAACTTTATCTTCTTGAATGAAATATATGTGTTAAGAATACTTGAAGATATTGTATAAACTATTTATTAAACCTTTATATAACTATTTATGATCATATATATTATTAATTTCATGCACTTGATCCTATTATTTTTACATTATATAATTTAATTTCATATTATTTTCCATTTAACTTATTTTGATTCCTTATTTTAGAAAATTAAAAATTGATTGAACGTCATGTACTTCCCTTCACTTTTTATTCTTTTCAAAAAATGAAAAATGAAATCTCATTATATATATATATATATATATATATATATATATATATATATATATATATATATATATATATATATATATATATTATCCCAAAAAAAAAAATGTTTTATCTAAATGATGACATTTTTGAATTTGGAATGTGTTATGTTAAAATTTTCTACTCATATTAAAATGTGGTATTTTCAAAATGCAAATATGTGACAATAAGTTTTATGGGTCACATTTAAATTTATAGGCATAAAAATATTATGGTGACATATTCAAATTTAAATATACAACATTGAAATTTACCTCACATGTAAAACAAGTTATTTTTAAATTTAATATACCACACAGTTAATATGAAATTTAAAAACCATATTTTAGATATAAAAACTATTTTTCAATATTAAATGTTAACTATTATTACAATACATTTTTTTATATATTGAATCTTATTATTAGAAATTTATATTAAAAGTTTACTATTATTTTAGACATAATAAAATAGTTATTTTAATATTAAATATATATTATTTTAGTTTTATATTTGTAAATTACTACATATTTAAATGTCAATATTTTTTGTAAAATATTAAAAATAAAATATTATTGAAACCTACATTATTAAGTATTTTTTACATTATTCAATGCATACACTGATATTACAAACCATTAATAAATTTTATTACAATATTAAATGTAAACTAATCTTTATTTTTAAAAATTGAAACTTATTATGGTCTCTTAGTATATAATTTTCTAAACTATTTTTTAAGATACAGGTAAAAGATGGGTTGTAAATAATTTCATAACCTTTACAAACATATCAGATATAGAAAAGCATCCCCCAAAAAACTCACTAGAATTGGCCTCCTACCATGGAGCCAACAAAAAACTACCAAGAAACCACACTAAACCTACTACGAAACTGACTAAAAATAACAAAAAACCTAGAACAAAAAGAACTAGAGAAAGCTAACTAACATCCCTACTAGTCATAGTTTTAGGTGTTTAGATTTCATGGTCTTTAAGGTGCCTACAAGGTTTTCATTTTTGTCATCCTATTTCTTCATATTTCCTTTATTTCTATTGCATGAACCCCTTATGCTGGCCACCTACATCATGTTATCTTGGGTTGCCTTGTGTTCTTCCCTCTTAGTTTTTTTTTTAGATAGGTTCCCCACATTACGTTTAAATGGAGCTTCCTCCTCTTGTTGAGAAATCCATGATCTTCTTTAAAATCCTTATCTAGCTTTAGATTAAGCATATAAAATAGCTTATTCCAAACATCACCTCCTCTCCTACCCAAAACTTCTCTAGTTAGGATGATTTATCTAATGACCTTTATGTCCAGTCTTATTTCTCTCAGAACTTTCAACTAGATTTTAAGCCTCTTATCTAGAGACTTAAGTTTTTATTTAAGATTCATGCTGGCCTCTTATTCCTTTTTGAGTACGGATCCCTACATGAACCCATCTTTTTCTTTAGTATTCTAAATAATAATAAAATCTTCCACATCATCCTCACTTGTTAATTATAATGTCTCATTGCCAAGGTTCAAAATATCCTCAAACCCCACATTAAAATGGGATTCCTCTACATCATCATCTAACAAAATGAGTTTCCTTTTGAACCCCCACATCTCCTTTTTTTTCCTACTCTCTAAAATATAGGCAATAATTTTGTTAGAATCCTCTGACTCTATTTTGGATGTCTCCATAGAGTTGGATGTCTCCTTCTCTCTAATCCCTTTAGATCCACCACTTCCTCAATAACCACTTAGTTGTAAATCTGGGGATTGGCCCCCTTGACTAGTAACATGATGAGGGCCTAGTTAATGATGACATATAAGGTGTCCCCTAGTATGAATCCATAGATGATTTGATATATCTCAATATAAAAATGATAGGATGAGGAAAAAATTATTATTGTAATGGTTGAGTAGTAGAAAATGGTGAAAATTCACCACTATTTTTTCTTCCAAGATTTAGGTACCTCATGATTTGTAGGTAGACATTCAACCATTGGTATAGAAGGTTTTATTTAAATAATCCATTATTTTATTTTTTACAAAAAAATCATTCTTCAATAATTATTTTATGAGATCATCCCTATGACATTTATCCCTATACACCTTGTTTTCATCTGGTGAAATTCTAGTAATAGCTAAAATAATCTCTTTTAAAAAAAGAATTTTGACTCCCCTCATGTAGACTACCTAGTTATTCCAAGATTTGGAAAATTTGACAAAGAGCTTGATGTCATATCCAGTGAAGCTCCATGTACATGGTTAGCCAATAATTCTTTAAAATTTTCCATATTGGGTTTTTATTTATGTATTCACAAGAGAAGGGATCTATTCTATCTAGTTCACCACCCATGTTTTTATCCCTGTAAATTATCGTGATAATTTTTTATAGGACACAATCAAATATCAATTATATAGTGTTGAATTCATGAGTATTAATTTGTATGGAGTAGTGAAATTTGAAGAACAACTCATAAGAGGAAGAAGCTTGTATTCACAACAAAAAATTTCAATAACATTCATTCAAAAATTAGTTAAAAGTACATAAGAAGGTTCATTATATATGTGGAACATAAAAATGAAATCATATCCTTATTAATGTGGTATTATATTCCCTAATGAACTTTATTTCACAGCTAAGTGACACCTAAGTAAGCTAACTAGACCATGTAGGTAAAACCACATAGTGGAAAACTCCTACACTAACACCCCCTTAAACGTAGCTTAGATGGGTATAAAAATTGGGTCTCAACATAAAAACTTGATGAGGTACCATAGTACATATCAAATATATCACTAAGAAGTTCCAATAAAAGATGTTAAATCTTATTTTAATAGAGCTCAAAAATTACCAAGGTCAATGATGAGATCCTCTACCTGAAAACTGAAGAATCTCCATTAGCATCAAACAATATTTATTCCATTTAACAAAGAAAGAATCTAATATCTCTACTAAAATTATTCCCATTCCACAATGGAAGATTAAGGTATTAGTACAAATATCTCTAAATATGACCCAAAACCAAAACGTGTCATAGGTCTAGTAAGATCATGTACAAGAACTGAATGTAATGCAACTGAATTAGACCTGTCAAAAGAAGGACATGGGAAATTTGATGAAATAATGTCCATGTGAAGTGTGGAACATGGATAAATAACTCTCAAAACTAAATAAAAGACTATAAATGAATCATACATATCTATATATTGAATATCCATAGGAAAACAAGAGTTGTCAATGATCTCATAAGGTGCACTCACACTATCAATGAAGATGAGATGATCCTCTGAAGAAAAAATATGTGATGGCTCTAGAAGAGAAAAATATTGAATAAGAATTAATTTATATTATAATAGAGGATAACTATATTTAGGTAGATTATCATCCACTAGTGGTGGATTGATAGAAATAAGAGCACTACTCATCTTTAATGTGTCATCACAAGAAATAGAAGTAGGAGAGAGTACAACAATCTTTCAAGAGATAATATAAATATGAGGAGGGGGACTGATATAAATCTTATAAATATATTTGAAAATATTATAAAGAGTTCTCCAAATAGTGGATGGATAATCGATGTGATCCACATGATGGTGTAGATCCCATGAAACATGCACCAATAAGTGATCATAGACATAGTCACAAGAGTTGGCTTAGTCAATATATTGACAAAGGTTATTGGGAGTAGGAATATATCCATATATAAATGGAATAAGGACATGTTCCATGAGCCAACATTCCATGTACATATATGATTAATCATATTTTTTCTTTATAAGAATAACCACTATAATATAATTATCTATCCTTATCTAACATTTCTCAAGGTGAGTCAAAATTACCAAAAGTAACCATGCATGATACATATAATGGAAATTAGACTCAACCAAAAATGCATCCAAGTGAGTACTTAGTATAATAGTCACCAAGTTTTACTTGATATTTCATAGGTTGGTAGGTTATAATTGAGTACATATATAATTAGCACATTTAAGTACATATACAATCAACACATTTAATTGTATATATAATCAACACATAAAAAAGTAATAAAAGTATGAAAAATAAAAGAATAAATATAACCCCTTAAAACTATAGGGGATTAATTTTACAAGGCTTAAGAATAACACCAATGCATACAACTTAAATAAACTTGTGATTTAAAAAAAATGACACCTAAAAATGGGTAAGAGGCTAAAAGTTATGCATGTTAGAAGTTTTGGATAACAAGGGAAATATCCACTTTAAATTTTTTGAAATAAATTGGGTGTGAAAAAGTTTGGATTGAAAACATTTTGTTTTAAAAAACCTTGACTCAAATTTTCATTGAAAATTTAAACCCCCTCAAGTTGGGTATGACCAAAGTCTTAGTTTATATGTGACTAGGAGGATAACACCATCACTATGAAAATAAGGTGGGTAGAGCCCATAATGTGTTTATGCAATGGTTATATTATACTTATTATGTGTGCAAGGGGGTCAGAGTTTGTATCATGTTTATGTAGGTATTGGGGTTCAATAGTAGTGCTTTTAACTATGTCAGGGCTTGATGGTTATGTGTGTACAGGTCTCAAATAAAACTTAGGGAGATTATAGGGGTCATGTAACCTAGTGATGTAATGGCACAACTTATAACCCATTCCTTATTTAATCATGTATTGGACTCAGTGGCCCATCTGAGCAAGGCTTAGAATCTGTAGTATGTCTAAACACTATTCAATGTTTGTAGGGACTAAAATGTCTACCTGTAAATAGAAACATATTGAATTAAACCTATAAGAATGAGGGACATATTTTAACACCTATTGGAGTAGGTTAAAATGTTTTCCAAGGTGGAAATGTCTGCCAAAGTTACAAAACCCACTAAAATTATAAAACTACCACATAAAACCTCTATATATAAAAATTCTATAAGTTTTACTCAAAAAATAGTAAATACCCACCTAGTTTTCTAAAAAATATAGAAAAACCCATAAATGATTTTTCCTCAATGTCACTGAAAGGTACAATTTTTTTAAAAATTCAAAAAACTACCTTGAAACCCTTCAAAAATGGCTGAAAATAGATTGTTATGAAACTAGGTCATGTTTATAGCCATTCTTAGTGTTTTACCACCTTATAAAATTAATGGAGCTATCCATTTTTCATTAGAGATTTTGGGTATATAGAATAACATGAATTTTTGAAAAACCCTACCAAACCCTAGAAAACTAAAATCAATGAAAATCTCAAATAAGAAAGAATGCAAGATATGACCATAGAATCAATGTATTCATCTACCAGCATAACTCTAATACCATGCCAGAGTGGGCCATAGTCAAGGATTAACTAAATAGGGTCAAATTCATGAGGTTGAATCTGTATGGACTAGTGAAATCTTAAACACAACTCACAAGAGGAAGAATCTTGTCTTCACAATAAAAAATTGCATTAACATTCATTCATAAATTAACCAAAAGTACATAGGAAGGTTCATCATATAATTAGAAGATAAACATGTCCACACATCCTCATGAATATGAGATTATCTTCTCAAATTACATTTATTACACACCTAAGTGACACCTAAGAAAGCTAACTAGACCATGCAGGTAACACCACATAGTTTAAAAAATATTACACTAACAATTTTGATCAGCTCACCCTTATTGTGTTGGGTTAATTATGGAATGGGAATGTGATGCCACTTATTGAGCATGTAAATTACCATCACACACCTACCAAAATGGAAATACCTTCTCCCATGCACTCTAATGATTACCCTTGTTTGTAAATTGATCTTATAATTAATAAGATAATCAAACAAATTTGGGTTTAAAATATTCTTGATTGACATGAAATTCTATTCACTAGCCATTGTGATTGGCCTCATCCTCCGATTTGTGTATATGTTTTGATGGAACACTATCATTAGAGCTCCATGTCATGAAACATTTTTCATAAACCCCTAATTTGGCCATGATATCAATGCATTTATTTCATTTAATTCCTTCTCTACGTCGTAAACTATTACTACAATGTTATATTATAATTTTTTATAGTGAATGTATGAAATACACATGTACAATGTTATTACAAGCTTAAAATATTGTAAACTAAAATTATTTTAAATAATTAAATTTTATTATAATTTTTTAGTAGAATATTATGTGAACTATTATTAAAATTCTATATTATAATATTTTATATTAAATATAAAAATTACATGTACACTATTAGTACGAGCTTACAATACTGTAAACTACTATTATTTTAAATATTGTAATTTATTATAAATTTAAGTAGGAATATTATGTGAACTATTATTAAAATTTAATATTACAAGGTTTAGAAATAAATTTAATAAATACATGTACCTTTTTTATACAATCTTACACTTAAATATTTTATGTCAATATTAAATATAAACTATTATAGCTTTAAATAAAAAAAATTATTCAAGTTTTTAATTAAAATTTTATTCCAATATTAATTTTAAATTATTATTGAATTATTTTATAATAATATGTTATATTACACAATTAACTTTTTAATATATTAAATATAATAAAAATCTACACAATCACCTTTAAAATTTTATTAAAGTTCAACCATTAAAGGCATAATGCAAACACGTGTCACTCATCCAATTTACACTATGATTAATGTGGTTTACATGTATTGTAAAATTTAATTTTTTGTTATAAATAATATTTATATTATAAATTAATCCATATTTATAAATATTTTACAGTGGGTAGCCACTCACTCTAAATGAGAACCATTATGAGCATAGTGAAAACAATCAACACTCATCCTGTTTGCACTATGACTAAAATGGTTTACATGTACTTTTGAATTTATTTGTTATTATAATTAATATTTATATCCAAAATAATTCTATACTTATAAATTTATTATGTTGGGTATCCACCCATTCTAAATGTGAGCAATGGCCATCAACTCTAAATGTCAACCATTGCAAGCATAGTGCAAACAAGTATCAATAAATCTATTTGTACTATCCATACAATGGTTCAATTCATGAATTAATTTATTTTTAGGATATAAAATTTGTATTCAAAATTAACCTAACCTTTTAATTTATTAGAGTGTAAAATCAAGCAATCTAATTCAAACCATTGCAGGAATAATGCAAACAAGTGTCAATCAACATATTTTACATTATGCATGCAATAGTTCACTTTTATACTATGTATGAAATGGCTCACATGCATTGTTTAATTTAGTTGTAGTTATACCTAAGACATAATATTAATATTCTAAATTATTTCATCCTAGTAATTTTCCTAGAGTGAGTGACCACCCATTCTAAATGTGAACCATTGAAGGAATAGTGAAAATAAGTGATACTCATTATTTTCTTACTATACTTGTAATAGTTTAATTATTGAATTTATTTATTTTTAGATATATATTTTGTGTTAAAAATGGATCAAACCTATAAATTTTGTTAGAGAGGAAAACCATCAACTCTAATTGTGAACCATTGGCTACATAGTATGAATAAGTGTCACTCATCTTATTTTCATTATGCCTGAACTAGTTTCCATGTATTATTGAAATTATTTGTTGTTATACATAATATATAAGATTTATATTATAAATTGATCCATCATTATAAATATATTATAGTGGAGTCCAGCTAATCTAAATGAGAATAATAATAAGAATTATGAAAACAATTTTTACTCATCATATTTGCACAATGCTCGAAATGGTTTACATCTATTATTGAATTTATTTATTTTTAGACACAAAACCTAATATTTATGTTCTAAATTAATCCATATTGGTAAACATCTTAAATTGGGTGGATACCCACTCTAAATGTGAACCATTACAAGCATAGTGCATGTTACTCACCTTATTTTACATTAAGCTTGAAATAGTTCACTTCTTGAATTTAGTTTTTATTAGATATATAATTCAAATTCAAAGGCATAGTGAAAATAGGATGAGTGAAACTTATTTTTATTATGCCTATAATGGTTCAAAAGTACAAATAAGTGTCACTCATCCTATTTGTAGTATCTTTGCAATAGTTCACATGTATTATTGAATTTATTTGTTAGTAGACCTAAAAATCATATTAAAAATAATTACAGCTTAGGGAGGTTTTTATATTCACATGTATTTTTAAAATTATTTATTTTTATAACTATCCATCATATTCAAAATGATTCCAACCTACAAAAGTTTCTAGAGTTTCTGAATGCCTACTCAACATGTGAATCATTTCAGGCATATTGGAAATAAGGGTCATTAGTTAAATTTAAGCATTTAAATAGATCATTTACCACATATGCATGCTAATTTATTTTAACATGATCCAACATAAATTTAAAATAATTTCAGGAAGTGTTATCATAAGATTTTAATTTTTTATATATCAAACTCATAATTAAATATTTTTAAGGTAAAGCCAATTTATTTATTCTCTCTTTCAATTAGTTTTTTCTATTACTTAGGTAATTTTTTTCCTATCTATTTTTCAATTAGTTTTATTTCACATAGTATACTATTGAGACAAATTTATTGTGATAAGATAATTTGTTTGTAGTCACTTTTCCAAATAATTATTTTTAGCTTTGATAAAAATTATTCTCTATTTATTTCATAATTAATTTGATTTTATATAGTTCACTACTAAGACATATTTTAATGAGAAGATAATTTATTTGTTTTCTCTTTTCTAATTAGTTTTTGATGTCAATTTGGTGAATGATGTTCTCTTTATATTTTTTTATTAGTTTAATTTTTTATAGCAAACATACTCCAAAATAAATTTAACAAACTATTATGAGATTGTGATTATTTATCTAAAATATTACACAATATTACAATTATTTATCTATCACATACATCGATCATTATCATGACATCTTAAACTGATATCATTTTTTAAAATTGGTTTTTATTTTTTATTTTATTAGGTAAAAACTATGCTCTAACAAATTTAAACTCGCATATAGTTGTCATTATAGGTCAAGCAAATATTTTTTCCCTCTTATCCATGAATTTAGTGATTGTACCCCAATACTCAATCTATTAGACAACACTATATATGAAATTGAAGTTTTACATACCTTTGGGTATATCCATAAGATTTCCACCCCTAAAACTAATCCTATTTATAAATAGTAAAAATAATTTCTAAATAGATAAAAATAATAAAAAATATTTCCAACTATTATTTAAATAATTGTATATATTCATAATAAACCTCTATAAAACTCACCAATAAAAATTATTTGGAAAATATTAAATGTGCACTAGTGTTAACCAAAGTTAATTTTTTTAATGAGTAGTTAATAAGAAAACCTTTAGTTATGGAAAACTATGTGGCTCTTTCCTATTTTCAATCAATTTATCTCATATGGTTTTCAATAAACTTTATATATAAGATTTGTTCAAATAATTTGAGACAAACAAGAAATTTATTTCACATGGTTTTCAATAAATTTTAGATTGAAGAACGTGTATGAATGTTTTTTTAATTGCACTAGATGTGTATTTTATGGGTTTAAAATGAATTTTATCCTTATTTTGGATAAACTTATTCATAAATTTGGTGTCTTCAAAAATCATGGTTATGAATGGTTTAAAACAATATCATCCTTATTTTTTGATAAACATATTCATCAATTGGGTTTTTACAACAATAATTAAAAGGCGCTCATGATGTAAAATTATTTTCAAGAAGCTACATCCAAGTCCTTTTCCACAAGTCCACTTTGTGCATATGTTTCAATCATCACATTCCACAAGGTGATACATCTAGTCTAGTCTTGTTTTTGAAAAAATATGTAAAGCCTCATTAAGAACACCTTTTTTTTCATATCCATAAATCATATCATCCCATGAAACTTCATATTTTATAAATATTTTTTCCAAATTTTTAATTGACTTACATATGCTTGAATATTTTGATATAACAACTGTAAAAATCTCACTTTCCATTATGATTTAATTGATACACATGCTCTATTCTAGATCATCTATTTTTTCATAGGGTGTGAGGATACTATAAAAGGTAAACTGATTAGGTTAGACATATATTTGTTGAAATTTATGAACACCATCCATGCTTGGTGAGGATACTCATGTCTTTGGTAATTTTTAATCATCACATATCATGGTAATTTTTCCTTGTAATTTTAGCAAACACTTCATGAGCACCTACCAAACTATGAAACTTGATATACATGTGATAAGATAATTTTTCAAAAATATGCATCTAAAAAATGTAAATATATTGTGAGTGATGAAAGAGTGGAAATTATTACCCTCCAAAAGTGCATACTTATCAATACAATTGTTCAATAGTCAAAGACATGTATTATAGTCTACAAGGGAATCATATGTGGTAATCACAATGCATACAACCTCCTTCAATAGACGAAAATCATAATATCAATAAAAAACATAGACCATGGAAACCCATTTTGGTAAAATTTAATCTTGAAAAAACTAAAATATTCAAAAACTATAAAATTTCAAATATTTATCTAATAATAAATTAGCCTTGTACCTATATTTTACCTCTACATCATTATAATTATATTATTACATGTATAACATATAATCCCAATCAAGAATTATTTTTGGTATGTCACTCTCTTACTCTTTGAATAATTGAATTTTTTATTTGTGAAATTTATTTAGAATTGAAGTTAGCACAAAGAACTAATTTGGATGTTTGATTTTAAATCCAATGCCTTATTTTGCTCTATCTATATTTCCATTCAATTTTCTAGATTAATCTTGGTCATCGATCTATATACTTAAATTATTATGAGACTATAACCTATCCTTAATACTTCAATTTCATTTTTTTTTATTGAGGATTTTGACCCTTAGGTTTACCTTTTGCATATAAGTATTTTTGGTCCTAGTATGCAAAGTGAAATTCATGTTTTTATTTGTTAAAATTTATTTCTCTATTCTCCAAGAACTCAAAAATATTTATTTTTAGGTAGGGTCAACAATTTTATTTCTTATATTATTTGTAAATTGGGGTGTGATGTTTAAAAAATAGAGATTTCCACATATATTAAAATGTAACAATTTAAATCTGAATAGTTTGGATTTATCTGAATAAAGAGATAAAATTCTTGGTGGAAAATTCCAAAAATATGAATTGAACATAAATATTAGATAGTTGTCTCAATATAGAATTGTAATGATATAAAATTTGAAATAATGTAAATTCCAAAATATATTATGCAATAATAAGCTAAATCTATTGGAAACAAAAATATGAATATTCAAATGACATTGATATTTATTTTATCTAGGTTACTAGGAATTATCCTATACACTCAAAACCTCTATTATGATATATTTTCCTTAGAATCATACTTATTATTTATTATATACTTGGTGTGGAGATAAAACATATGAATATACACTATAGTAATAACATCTATTTGTATATGAAATCTATTTAAATCCTATTGATAGTAAATATTTTATCCTAAAAAGTTGGATCAACCTTACTAGATACATATTCCTCTAGATTTATGATGATACATTTCCATCATTCATATACACTAGTTCCCTCAACCCATATTCCTCATTAAACCTCATGAGGATAAAAAATTACTACAATTATAACTATTCCTATGAAGATCTACATGATGACAATGGAGAATTCAACAAAAAATGTTTAAAGGTGAGTGATAGGACTAGTATTATGCCATTTTATTATGGGTCTAGGTATCCAAATAATACTTATAGAGGGACAATAATTTATACAACTCATGGGATTACAAAAAGAGTCTATATTTTTTATGAATTCTATAATATATCCAATATATTTAAATATTTTTGGCCTTTTTTCCAACAATCAAACTTAACCTCCCCTTTAGTAGGGTAATATGGTTATGTTTCTTCCAAATTTATGAGACCATAATGTTTCTATAAATTGTGAACGAGATATCAAATAAAATAATACATGAAACTATTTTACCTAAGATACATAAAAATTTCCAATCGAATAAAAATATAAATCCCTATTGAAATATTTAAGACTTTAAATTATTTTACCAAGAATAACTTTAGTAGGGTATTATCTTAGTAATCAGAGGCTTTCTTTAGAAAAAAAATATCAATGACATGATTTATTGAAAGTCTTGGTTTATATTCTTCTTTTATTATTTATTAATAAGATTTAATGCACTGCTTATAGCCTTATTTGTGTCATCTCATGTAATGATTGATGTATTATAAAAAAAACTATTTATTATGACTATTTGAAGGTTATTATGACTATTTTTTGTATCACACATGCATGTAAGTCCCCTCATGAGAAAATAATGTGAATATGATAAAAATTATGGTTATATTCCCTTGGTGGTGTTGAGTATGAAGGTAAGAGTATTATACAAATGATAAATATTGGTTTAGCAATCCTTGAATTATTTCCTTTTACATCAATAAAATTTACGCATGCATTCGATGCTAAAATAATATCAATTTAAAACCTTGTGAATTTATTATTAAGATAATTACATTGGGTTAAATCAAACTATCTAGCATGATTATGTTGTAATCTTTAACTATTAGGATACTAGATTTGATGGGTATAATAAGTGTGTAAGAAAAGGTCATTGCCAACAAAAGTAAAAAAGATTATGTCATGCATTGTTACATAATGTGCGATCCCACCTCTAACCTTAATCTTGTCTTAGATGCTTCTTGATCCTAATTTAATTATTTATATGCCTTTTATCCTTCTCTATAATCTTTAATTATAGTCCTTGTTAGGTTAGTTAAATCACCTTTGAGCTTGCCAACTTTAATACATGAGAAGTGGACCAAGTCCACTTTGTCTAGTGGAATATTTTAGTCCTATCCATTTATTGGCCACTACCTTGAACTAATGAGATGAGGTGGATTAATCTTAGGATCCATCACAAATCTTTGTTAGAGTCATCATGTGCCATTATGTGCTGACAAGAGAGATCACCATTAATAAGGCATAAGATGGAAAATAGAAGTGGTTGGCTAATCCAAGGGAAGATCAGACACATGCCATATTATGATTAGGTGGTAGGAATAATAGAATGCCTATTTGAGGAATGTAGATCTCTTGGAAAAGGGTTATGTTCTTTAAACTTTTAAATCTAGGAGGTTTTTTGGGGTCAAAACTAAAAGAGGAAGGAAGAAAAAGAATAGAGATGGGAGAGGGAGATCTTCAGCAGGTAGAAACCTAAAAAAAATATCCATAAAAAGTCTTGGATCATATGATAGGTATCTCATTGAATATAATATCCTATTGATTGACTAAATTAAGTTTGTGTGATTCTTGATTGATATAATCTATTTAAGAGGAGTAAGACCTATTTTTTTACTTCCTCCCTTTATTTATATTCTCTATGGTTGTGTTTGAGTTTCCCCATATTGTTAGTACCCTTCTGTGGGAGTTTGGAGTGAGATATTCCTCCATGATAATTCTAATTGTTGCATTCTACTCACTTGGATATTATTATTTCATTGTGTAATACTTATAATGTGTATAAAGTTCACATTATTCATAATGGAATAAGGGTTAGGCCTCTCATATAGGACATGATGGTATATTTCCTAAGTCTTCTCATGACTATTTATAGAATCAATATCTCTTTGGTTGTATGCCTATTTATTGTTACCTATGGGTTTGCCTTATTATGCTTTGATGCTTATGTAAATAGAAACAAGTTTGGTAACCTCTTGACTTAGATATGCTTGGTTTTCATCTTGTGAGTATCTATCTCCATGACCCTAAGACATCTTGAATATTTTTTTAGTCAATTTACCTTGAATATCCTATTGATTTAATAAATTAAGTTTGTGCAATTTTTGATTGATATGCTATGTTCAAGGGGAGTAAGACCACTTAGTTTACTTCCTCCCTTTATTTGTGTTCTCTATGGTTGTGCCTGAGTCACCCCATAATGTTAGTACCCTTATGTATGAGTTTGGGATGAGATATTCCTTCATGATAATTCTAACTATTGTATTATGCTCACTTGGATATTATGATTTCATTTTGTAAGACTTCTAATGTGTAAAAAGGTCACATTTTTCATGATAGAAGAATATTTAAGCCTATTATGTAGGACATGATGGTATATTTCCTAATCCCTCTTAGGACTACTTATAAAATTTATATCTCTTTGGTTATATGCCTATTCATTGCTACCTATGGGTGTGCCTTATTATGTTTTAATGCTTATGTAAAGAGACTTTAGGTTGGTAACCTCTTCACTTATAGATACTTGGTTTTCACCTTATGAGTATCTATTTCCTTGACCCTAAGACATCTTGACTATTATTTACTTTCTACCATGATGTGAACATGCCTAAAGATGGGATTCCATCTATGGGTGCCTAGAGTAATCACTTGATGATGGAAAAAGGTTAGGAGGTGCGATCACCTTTTATTGGCTGAAGCTACACTTGGAGTAAGGAGGAGCTCATCTTTGATGGTTCATCATTCTTGTTTGATGATTTATATAACTGAATATAATATAAGGATTACTTATTATTATTTGAATCAATTGTATTTATAAGTTATTGATTTATTGTGGGCCTAGATGTGAACCACTATACTTATGTATCTTATGAGTTGAATGTATTGGTTATTATTGTTGAAAACTATTATAATCTTATCTATTATATCTAAATACTAAATCTTATTGTGGTAAGCTCATAGTTGAGGACATAATTTGAATGTATTTTTACTTATCCATGCTTGAGTTTGGCCAAGTTAGTGGCCTTAATGTTTAAGTGTATTGATGTCATTCTAATGAATACCTTGTGAATGTTTATTCATTGAATCTTTAGTTACTTGTGAAGGTATTATCTTAAATGAACTATATAGATAAACATGAAGAATGAGTCTTAGTTGAGGGCATGTGATATAGTCTACCTATGCTTTGGATGCTTAATATATAAGGTGAGTTGATTTTAAGAGTATGATTTGATCAACCCATTAATATTATGGATTATGTTAAAATAGACTAAATATGGTTGGAATTGTAAGCATTGTCCATATATTTTGATCTTAATGGGAAAGAGCTAATGGAATTCTAGAATATCTAAAATGAGTGGAACATATATAAATAAATATGGTATTGTAATTGGGAAATAAAAATCAAGCTTATTGAGATGAGCTAAATAATAATGCTTGATGGCATATTTATGCCTATTAGAAGTAATGAATTATGTACTCTTGTGTTGAACCTTTTTGATAAATTAATTCATATTTGGTTATGACCATTTGTATTTAGACCTTTTAGAGGGAGTAATTTTTTAAGGAAGCTCTTAAGCCTTTGTGGTTCTTTTAATTAAATGATATACATGCCTTGTTAAGCTTAAATATTTTGATAAATAGTCTAAGAAAAAACATTTGTCCCTCCTCACATATTCTATTTTAAATTATATTTCAAACTAAGTTTATCCATAAATGAGTATATCTCAATGAAAGGGTTGAGTGATAGTTATTAAGAATAAATTCATAACCTAGATATGTTCTTATTCTAACAAAATAAAAAAGAAAGGTAACTAAGTGGATATAGCATTTGTAACATTTGTAAGAAGTTATTAATATATGAAAAAGGATTTGGAAATCTAATCCTAGACTCTATGTCTTTACACTTAATCAATATCTCATCATTGGTTAATGGATTTGGCCTATTGTTGATGCTTGAAGTCATAAATTTGGAGTGGACTAGTCGGCTCGAGGATTGAGTAGTATCTTAAAATATACGTAGATGTATTAATTTGTCTATTGATATTTCACTTAACTAAATAAAATTATGAGAATATTTGTTTAAGTTCATAATATTGATTTAGACTCATATTTACCTTGTTGATAAAATTAACTGCACAATTTGACCTTATATGTCACCATGTTTTAGCTTAAGCATTGACCCATATCCTTGCCAAACTATTCTACGTAAGCTTTTGTTTGTTTAGGATTTAATTGTCCTATTCTATTTTAAACTAATTATAGACTGTGACTAGGCCAAATATGACTTTTTGCCTAAGTCATATTTAAACAGGTTATAGGATTTAACTTAGTCAAAATTAGGATTTTTAGCTTAAACTAGATTGACCACATTAGCTTAATTACTCTACTTGGACCTTCCTTAATCACCTCACAGATGGGTCTTTTCACAACTTTTTCCTTAGCCAATTTTCCCCCTTCACCTTTTATTTTCATTTTTTCCTTAGTCATTTCACAAATTTTTGGAGTGGTTCAAAGATACCACATGTCATCCTCTTACAAACCCAAGTGTGACATCAATTTATTCTATGGTAAAATTAGTCCTAAGATATAAGGCTTATGGGATGTTACCACATGACATCATCCTAGTAGCTCATGATCTTGGGGAAGACCACATAGTTTGTAAGGCCTCTAGGGTAGTAGGCTCATCGGATCTTTCCATATGGCATCATCTTAGTGACCTATGATACTAGGGAATATCATAAAATATGAAAATCATCTAGGTTAATAGGTGAATGGGATGTTGTCACGTGGCATCATATTGGTATCTCGTAATCCTAGAAAGGTTCATATAGGGTATAATACCTCTAGGAAATTGGGCTCATGGGATGATGCCATGTGAAATCATCTTGATGACCCACTATATTAGATATGTATGTATTGGACAAGAATACATGAGAAATTGGGTGAGAAGGATGATACCATGAGGAAAGATACTTATAATCTATATATATATATATATATATATATATATATATATATATATATATATATATATATATATATATATATATAGTATTCCATATTAGGAATGGAGCCTACAAGACATTAGGTTCATGGGATGCTAATACGTGTAATAATCCTAACTCTCTACAACCCCAAAAAAGTTATGCTATATCTACATAATGACATGTTAGTAAGTGAATGTTCACCATGTAGAGTGTATCATGGAGTCATGGATGGAACAACAAGTGTTAAGAGTGGCCCTGGGAGCCTGAAGAGAATTTGGTGTGGAAAGAAAAATTATTGAAGTGACCATGTGGAGCCTAAATGTTTTATTAATGAACTAAGTCAAATTTGAAAACTATATTAATTCCATCTATACAATTAATGTTTTGTGAAATATTAGGAAGAAATGTTGAATGTTAGTTGAACAAGATATAGCCCAGGGTTTCTTAATTAGTGATTTATGCCTGTGAGATTCTTAATGGTAGTTGTAGGTTTCATAGTTTATTATGTGCAATTGAATGGATTTAATTATATTTCCATGATCATTGGTGTTGGTTCATTTAATTTATGTATCATTCCTATCATTTTGAGGAAAAAATTTGCATGACATTTAATTTTACAAATATGGTGCATACACATATTTTGATTTCATATGCACATATTATGTTTAATGTGTTATAAATACTATAAGTAGGTATATATGCACATGTAAAAAAAAAATTTATCATTAATTTTTTATGAAACTTGAATCAAATCCCATTTTTCATCATGTTGTCATTTTCATTGTGTTTCCTATTCCTCATTTATGGTAGCTATTATCACATAGATTTTACAATAATTTCTTGATGTAGTAACTCATTGTCCAAAAATTAATGATAAAATGGGAATACCTCCAAGATATAGGACCTTGTATAATTGAGGTGAACTTATGGATAAGGTTAACTTCCTTTCACTAAACTTTATGTAATTGATAAAATACCAATTTTATAGAAATTCCACTCCTTTAGTGATCTTGGTCTTAAACTAGGGTTTTGACTGGGAAAAGAGTTTGAGAATGAAATTTGAAAAATTGAAAATGGTGATTGCACCAAATATTTTTATAGTGGATATTAATTATTTTTTAAAGTAACACAATAGAAGGGAAAATAAATTAAAAATTTTAGGAGCATAAACTCATGCAAAATGTGAAATCAATGGCAATATTTTCTATCTTTTATAAAAGGGATAAGATTATTTTATTTTAATCAAATAATATTGTAAGAGGGTAAGTAAAATACCAAAAATAAAATTTAGTGACTGAAATAATAATTTAAAACATCCAAAAATAATAAATAACTTTTCATGCATATGGATTTATCAAACAAGAAAGGTAAATCTTCAATTATTTATCATTTTCTAGGTTACATCATGTAGAAAATATATTAAAAATGTATAATAATATTACTAACAACAAAAATATAAATTGGCTATGGGGTCCTACCCATATTTATATAAAATATCTCATAAATGAGATGTAATTATCAAAAACTCCAATGCCTCGTAAAGAATCATGAAAATATGGAAACTTCATGGAAAGAGGTGTGATAATCAGTCGTTATGGCATATAAGGTGTAGTGAACAAGTTGGAAAATTATCATGGAAGAGTTGGGCATGATCTTTGGTTGGTGTGACATCCAAGGTACTTGAAAAATCCTCATGCGACATCCTAGGTCTTCTTCATGAATCTATAAAATCTCTTCATGCAAATGGGGAACCAAAGTAAAACTTATTCTTAGAACAAAAGATAATTTTAATATAAGTTAAGTTAATTTTTTTGAAAACCTTGATCTATATTTTCCAAGTGAGACTTTTGCAACTTTCAAGTCATACCACTTTGTCAAAATTGGAATTACAATTTCCAATATGTGATTTTAAAACTTAAGCAATTAGAAACTTGTCAAAATGAAAAGTGTAATTTGCAAGTCTGATTTTTTTAATTTCATACCTGCCAAAATAGAAAGTGTAAAATACATATGGCTCTTTCTCAAAAAGAGATATAAAAAAAGATAGCTACAATTTACAGGTTATGTTTTTAAAACTTTACAATGTTTTTAGAATAATGAAAATACAATATATGATAATGCTTTCAATAGAAAAAATTAATCTATTTCAAACTTTTCTTTTGTCTCTTTATCTTTCTTAGCATGTAATTTTTGAACATATGCATCAGAAGCCTTGAAGATCTCCTAGATTCTCTCTTCATCTGGTCCAAATGAGTAGAGGTTGGTCATCTCAAAATTTTCTCCTATATCAAAAAAATCTCTTATCAAAGATCTATATGTTTGAATCTTTTTACCAATCTAATCCAACATGTTATGATCTTGATGTAGCTATAGATAAATCTCAAAGTAAAGATGGTGTCTCATGAAAATTCATTTTTGATCACTTCATTAAATCTATTTTGTACTTCCTCTACTGTAAGGAGGTTATCTTCATAATCTATTGGCCTACATGACAATTTATTCAACAAATATTCCATGTCATACAACATGTCGATGGCCTTATCATTTATAACTTTAGCCTTATGGGTAGTTTCTATAGGTATCTTTATCCAAAATTTAGCTAATCTGTATAATTCCTCTTCCTCTACATTATTTTTTAGTATATTTTCTATAAATAGTATGTCCATATCAATTGAGTCCATAATTATCAACTTGGAATAGTAAATATTCAAGCATTCTTCCTTTCCCTCATACTTATTTACCACTCCTCTTAGGGTGACCCTTCTCTCTCTCAAAACTTTATAATGGTCTATTATCATATCAATAATTTTGTTACCTTTGGAGATGATCTCTTTTGACCATTACTTGGTATCCCTCCCCATGTTATAAATTTATATCATTGTATCAATTATTAATTGATCTATGATCTAGGTGATTGGTTATGCTAGTTCAGGTTGTGTTGATGGAACAGTGGGATCTATAAATTTATTCAATGCAACTATAAGTAATTCAACTTTAGTTTTAAATTCATCCTTATTGACCTTGTCACTATCTATTTTATCAAAGAGAGAGTTGATTATAGATTAAACATCATGTTTTAACCCCTCCCTCCTAGGATCTCCAAGGTGAATCTTTGATACTTGATAGTCCCCCATCACTAGATATTCCTTTTGTTTATCTGGTGGAAAGACTACAATTTATACATTTATTTCCCCTACTAAGTCACATAATATTCTTGAGAAGGTTTGGGGAGTAGTCTTGGATTTATTTCATGTGTATGAGAGACCAAAATTGAATGTTCTAAGGGAAATCATCTGTTTGCATTTCTTCCCCATTATTTATGATAACCAAGTAGGTGTAACATCCTATTGTGTAGACACTATCACTTGAGAATATATTACTCTAGTTGTTACACTAGTAGGCATGGTGAAAAGTGTTGAATCCTATGATGATACTATTGTTGATTTCTTGGCAGATGTGTTTGCAATTTCTTCCTCATTGATGGATTGAAGGCCCACATTTGCATCAAGAACATGTTTGTCAACTATCTCCACTAAAGGGATTGGGGTAATTGTGGAAGTGGAAGAGGTGTGGATAATGGGAATAGATGTGTCTACTCTGGGTATAGGAGATGGAAGTGATATTAATGGGGGATTAGACATAGGGATTTAGAACTTGGGGATTGGTGGAAGTGTGGAGGCCAAAGCATCACATGACTAAATTAGAGTTAAAGTGATACTCAAGGGTGGTAAGGTAGGAAATATGAATGGGGATGAATATGAAGTACTAATTATCTTAGGAGTTGGGATGGCTAGTGGAACTAAATTCAAAATGATTGAGTTCATGGTTATATACTACTAAGTAGTATTATAAATCAACATGGATGGAATGGAGGTAATTATAAATGTAATGTAAGGAATTGTAGAATGAGGGAGTGAAATTATGGGAAGGGAAAGTAGAATAGATACCTGAGTATCCTCTGAATAGGGACCCTAAGTGTCCACTTGACTTATTGGTACTAGTTACAATGGACTTATTATGGGTGAAGAGGTGGGAATGAAGGATGGAGTCACTTGAGGCAAAGGAGGAGTAGAAATAGGAAGAGGAGGTGTTGGAGCTGTAGGAATAATAAAGATAGTTTGGGGACGGTTCACATAGATAGGTATTATGACTATCACTAAAATAGGGGTTGAATCTATAGATAATTCAACTACAACTATGTCCTCAAATGAAATAATGATTGGTTGGTCTATTATTTTTCAATATTTACTTGAATTCCCCCTCTTGGCCTTAAATTTCTTCTTCTTCTTATGGGAGATCACTATCCTCTCTAATTTCTCTCCTATTATACCACTGGGACCCTCTATTAATGGAGGAATTATTTTATCCTTGAGTTTAATATATTTCTAATGATATTATATCCTTGGTCACTTGGACCCCTTTAATCTTGAGATAATTTAGTGTTTTACTAATTACATGTGTAGTTCTATTTATCAAAGAGAAAGATTTAGGGATAGACCACCTTACTATCGAAAGGGGTTGAGTAATGATAAATTGTCTTAGAGGTTATCCATAAAGGACTCATTATCCACCAAGTCCTTTGGGATTGGTGCTAAATAAAAATATTTGACCTAATCTAAGTTCATTCTAGAATGGTCCCTTAATCTAACTTCCTCTTCATCATCTAAATCTTCCCATAAATATTCAAAGTATGGAACATGGGAATATGTAAAGATTCCCAATGTTTTGGTGATGTTACCATGAACATCATATTATGGGTTCACCTCTAAATCCTTCAATATCATCTATGCCATTTCTACATTATCACACTTTGGATTTGAGTAAGGAGGGGCATGTGTATCTACCTATATTGATTATGAAATGAATTCCCAACTTGTGTTTAATGGGTAAAATATTGTGAGTTTCAACAAGTTGTCTCACTATCTCCATCAGTGGCCATTTATCACTGACATATCTTAGGAGCATGTAAGGGCAACCATTGAATTTGTATACCCTAATATAGGAGTAGGTGAGGAACTTAATGAAGTAATATCTCTATTAGGTGATTTTTTTAGTAGCTACATTAGAGAATCTCTTTCTCTTAAGTTATTTATCAATTCAATATATGAATGCCTCATTGAACCTCCTAAAACATTGTCTACTAGCCTCTAAAGTGAGGTTAGGATAATAGTTATACACTTTATTTACTTCACTAGACACTATGTTGAGCCCTAGGAAAGCTCTCACTTTGACCAATATGTATGCAAGGTAGTTAGTCATATAGAACATACATATTTTTTGAACCTCCATAAATTACTTATGGAGGAATTCACTAATGAGCTGGGTCTAATGGATATATTTTTTATTTTTGTGAATGACCTAAATGTATTAATACATCCACTCTTGGAAGCTCTTGTATCAAGACAACCATTAATCCTATGTAGTAATATAATTATGTCTCTAACTTCATATTTGAAATCAATTATTACTAGTATATTTGGAAATCTAGTGGAGGTAGCCTTAGGGGTCTTAATCCATTATTTATTTATCAATCTCTATCATCCCAAGTTGTTGTTATGAAATAATTTTTGTGATGTTTTTGGATTTATGTCTAGATAACTCTTAAATTATGGTATCACAAATACTAAATCAATGAAATTTGGGTCCATATATAAAACACTTTCCCTTTTATTATTTAGTACCTCTCTTTTATTATCATCATAATGATATTCTAGTGTCAATATTAGTTTAGGGCTTTGCACCATCAAGGGGAAAAAATCTACTTATGGCAATCTAGAGTCATAGATACTTTGGATCCAGTCATTCGTGAACTTTACATTTATCCTAGTATATAATTCCCCTAGGTCAATGTGACCTTGGTCTATATCTATAATATTAGTGGTATTAGATTCTAAATTTATAGTTACACTAGGTCCTTTCGATTTGAACTTCATTGCTTTCATAGACATCGATTTTAGAGAGACTATTGAGGGAAAACCAACTACAAAATTTGGTAAGATTTGCAAGTGATAGAAGTAGGTAGAATCTATGGTATAGATTTAAGGTGATTTATATAGGTGGAAAGTCTATGAGAAAGTGTAGCTATAAAATTAGGTTGAAATATCTGAAAAAGATTAGATATGAAAATTGCAAGTGGAATGTCTGGAAGAATTAGGAACTATTTTGAGAAATAGGAAAATCCATGGAAGTGGGAGTTACTTGAAATAATGGAAAATTCCATGGGTTTAGGAAGTATTTAAAGAAATTTTAAATCCATTGGGAATGAGAGATTCTCTAAGAAAGTCAAAAGTCCATGGGGACTTGGATAAATCTTGTAAATAATATTATTTATTTATGTGAATATCACTACTATATTTTCCTGGCTATGTTATTTGGAGAAACGCTTTGTTTTAATGTGAAACTTGGGAAAAAAATGTGGGATTTTAGTGCATAAATAAATCTTTAAAATCATGACCTTGTAGAAAAAATACCTAATAAGAGATCCTAGAAAACTATGATGGAAAACCCCAAAGTCCTAAAAAATGTCTAAGCAAGGAATGAAAACTTCAAATCTGCAACTAGATTTCTCAAATAATAGAAGGTGAATTCTAATTTATAGAAAACATGGATTAAATCATAAGGGAAGTTCCAAAATAATATCGTTTAGGTTCAAACAATGTCATGTAATTGCTTGTAGGCATGACCTGATGTTTGAGGCATGATTTGAGGTCATGGTTTGAAGTTGAAGACATGGCATAAGGTTATTGTCAAAGATCCAAAACTCAATTTAAAAATTAAATAATTAATTAACAAAATACACAATTTCATTATATAACCCTCTATAATCTATGTATTCATGGAGATAGTTGGTAGAAACATAGAGTATTCAACCAATTTTGTAATTTTTCAAATTGTAGTTTGACCTCCAGATTTCATGAATAAGGATTGGTTAACCACTTTGGAAATGGGAAGGTGGAACTCTAAGAACAATTTTAAATTTTACAAAATTATAAATTGCATTTAAAGTTTTGGATTCTGTGGGCTTAATTGTTGGTAGGAAGTCAAACTTGGATTATAGATTGTAATTTTAAAATTTGAAAAATACTCTTCAAGTTCTAGATTTTGGATAGAGTACTTCATGGGAAGTATAACTCCACCTACAATTTTTAATTTAGTAATATGTAAATTATAGTCTAATTTTTGGATTCTATGGGGTGTTTAGTTTGGGGTAACTATAACTCCACCAAATTATAAGTGGGCTTTTGGTTTCCTCTAGTTAGTGTATTGTGGTATTAAGAGGTATGGTTATAATTCGTAATTTTGTAAACTATAAATTGCAGTTAGATCTCTAGATATTACCAACTAATTCATTGTAGGATTCAGAGCTCGGGAAGCAATTTGTAATTTTTCAAATTGCAAATTAAAACAAGAGTTACAGATTCAATAATACAAATGAAATGTGTGCTTTGGATCAATTCAAGGTATTTTTATAAAGACTAGGGGGTCTCTCTTAAGGTATTTAATATTTTGAAAATTTTGGGGGAAAATATCAATAGTAGTCTACCTAAAAGTAGATCCCAAGGATAACATAATTCTTACATACACATCATGAATATTATTTAAAACCTTAAAAGGAGAAATCATTCTTCTCACTCTCAACATAGGAATTCGGATCCTCCAATACCTTTTAAATAATATCATTCCTCCACGCTTTATATTAATGCATTTAGGTTTAGAGGAAGCTTTTTCATCTTAATAGATTGTGTCCAGATTTACTCAACATTTTTTATTTATATCTACATTAAGTCCCTTGATGTGGGTCTTCCTAGACATGATTTTATTAATCTTAGTAAACTCACCCTTGTGATTCAAACATTATATCATGTAGTTAGAATAGGTTTTTATTTTATATCAGAATTTTAAACGACATTTCCTATAGTCATGTGAGTAGCACACCCAAGGTCATATTGTAAAACATGTACAAAATGTTCTCATAAGTTTCTAAATATTACACATTATTTTTCACACCCCTTTTATACTATTATTATTTTACCATAAATATCATGTACTAAGAGTTATTCCCATGGAATATCATAGTATATAACTTTGGACTATCTAGTAGATAATCCAAAGATAGAATCCATATTTCATCCTTATTTACAATTTTATAATAAGTTTATAGATAAACATAATCCCATGTGTCCACTAGAATTTTCACCTAAATATTAATGCTAACTTACATATTCAAGGTTTTTGGTTCCAAAATTAAATAAGCATCCATTGAATAATCAATAGTCCACATGGAATATTTAAGAGATGCAAGCTATATAATACTTATAATTACAACATTTTTAGGTAGAGTAAGTAAAATAAATATGAATTGAAATTGGTATAAAAATATTAACAAGGTATTTATTAGGAATAATATTGATTTTATCATAAAATTAGGACTAAGGAATAATTATTATTATAAATCATTTCAATTTTGGTGTCATATTCATTCAATGATAAGGCATTTAGTTAAAAGTGGAAGGTAGTCCTCATTACAAGATTAGTGGTAATGTCTCACATGGACAAAGTTTATTATTGGCAAAAAATGGAAAGAAAATGTTTCATAATTTTTTTTTTGGTGTTAATATATATTATAACATATGGAAAAACTCATATAGCTTATTAATTTAGTTTATAATATATATTGTACTTATAGTATGTAAGGCCATTAGAATATTTAATTATGTTAATGTATATTATAGCATATGAGACCACCTAAATACATAATTGTGTTTAAAACATGAAAATAACATCCTACCCAAACATAATTCCAACTTATAAATGAGGAATAAAAAATTTAAACATTGTTTAACCAAGATACTATCTGGCAATGTTATGTCCATTGTAATAAGGGTACCAATGATTTACATAGAAAGACATTTAATTGTAATTAAAAGATACTTGTCACCAAGAATATAATAACTCTATAATTACACCTAATTCACATACCATATTTATAATATAATTCCAAAAAAATACTACATAGAAGAAGATGATGTGAGGATAATCAATAAGAGTAAGACATGAATCATTGTTTACATATCTTTCATTGTAACATTGGTGGAAATTTTACATATACAAGGTATTTGGCATGTAAAATATTCTATGAGTAAAATAAGAATGGATATTAATAAGATACATATGAGGAATACCAACCTTAAAATTATCTTATAAACATGGTATTTAAAAAATATCACATCCTTCAATCAACCCTTTGAAATTGATTATTTTAACTGAATCTTGAAATACAACAAATTTACATGGATATGATATAAATGGAATACAATTCATAATTTAAAAATTATAATAAAAACCAAAATTAGGAATGGGTAAATAAAAAATAACTATTTAATATAATAAAAAAATCATTAAATAGGATCGGGTAGAGAGGCAAGGACTTTTAGATGGTCTTTTGACTCTAAATAACAGTTTAATTTTAAATTTACATTATACAAGACAAATTATTTTAAAACTTGAAACATTTGTTTTTGTGATGGGAATTAGTTCAATATAAATTTTAATTCATAAAAACATAATGGGTCATTTATAGAGAAAATATGTAAACCTAGATGAATAAAAAACCACTATAAATATTGGCTAATATAATTAGGTAAAATTTCAAAGATTTAAATATGTGTTTTTTCAATGATTGACTAGGGGGGATGTTTAGGATTACGTTCATGAGCTATTGATGTTTTTTTAATATTATGGTAGTTTGTGTCAAAATAGTGTTGTAATGTTGCAATGAATTTTTTATCACCTCTATATAATCTTTAGGTTGGAAAATTATTGGAGTTATGAGTGTTATTTTCTACTAAGTTTTATTACATTATACATTTTTATTGTAACTTAACTTTTAAACATGCATTTATTATTGTGTTTTTATTTTATGCTTTATTTTTTTCATTTTTATTAATGAATGTGTTTTATTTGATAATTATAAATTTCACTAATGTATCTATGGAAAAAATCTATCCCCACAAGTAAAATCTGAACACAATAATTTTTTCTTGGACTTTCAATGGTCTAATCCATTCTCTAGACCATTTCCACTAGATATTTTTCACTAAGCAATGAGACTTTATAATAAACCAATGAATAAATAATATTTTGACAAGAAAATAAAAAGTAATATTCTACATCAAAAATAACATAAGGGACCAAAATCAAAATGAGACAATGCATAATTATATTTAAGTGATAAGGTGTCATCTAGTGGGGATGTGTGTGACATCCCTTAATATGAGAAGCACATAACTTATGGAATTCAAACATGATCAAATACATAACATGTTAAGGGAACTATTCCATCATTTAAAACAATTTAAATGGTAAAAAAAGATAATGTTTCTAAAAATATAGTTTTATATAGGGTTATTGACGAGCCACATGGTGGAAACATAGAATTGTCTCACCCATATCCATGTGATAATGATATCAATTTGTATACTCTTATTTTATGTGAAACATGCATAGAAAGGTATACAAATTTTTTTCTTATGCATATGGTTTATGAAGATGAATATGGAAAACTTATATTTTAACATATTTCATTAAGTTCAATAAAATCATTTGTTATGGTAGTTGTCTTGATTACAAAGAAATAGTTACCACTAGAACCTTCAAGCAAAGTATTATATAAGGTTCAATTAAATTATGCCTCACCTATTGAAAATTGGTATTTTTTAAAATATCAATAGAAATAAATTAATCCTTTTGGAATTCCTATTCGTACATTCCCAACACCATTTATGTTCTAATCAAACTAGTGATGTATGTTTGTATTTATTATGATAATTTTTTATTACATCCAATATAATTAATGATATTTAATTTTTCAGTTTTTCCCCTTATTTTAGTAATATATGAAATATATGCTTCCTTGCTAACAATTTATTTGTATTTTCTTATAGGTATAGTGGATTTTTTTACTAATAAATATACAAGGATGTGGGGATTCATTTTATTTCTCTTTTTAATTTCTAGGAATCATGTAATTTTTA
Source organism: Torreya grandis (assembly GCA_037957365.1). Classification (NCBI taxonomy): domain Eukaryota; kingdom Viridiplantae; phylum Streptophyta; class Pinopsida; order Cupressales; family Taxaceae; genus Torreya; species Torreya grandis. Next base: position 988,857 of record JARHVA010005233.1, on the reverse strand, counting down.
CTAATTTTTAGATTATTTCAATATATGGATTGAAATAATTCATAATTTATAGATTGGCTACATCAATTGAATTTAGTAAATAGAATGCATTGCCTTCCTAATTTTTTATTTTAAATCCATAAGGTGTACATCGTCATAACATTAAACTAATATTAAAAAAATTATAGTCACATTACATGTAAAACATGATATTCTCTAAAACCTACATATAAATTCCATGTTCTGATGAATGATTTATAGTCATTTTTGATGTTATTGTAATGCACTTTATTCCACCTAGGATTGTTATGAGAAATAACTCATTAGAGTTTATTATTAAATTTTATGAAAATCTTGAGGTTTTTTATACACATGGTCAACATTTATAAATAGATTTCAGCCACTTTTTTATTCAATTTATTAGACTTAACCTCTTGTAAAATAGTGTGTGGGACCAACATTTAAATTTTACTATTTACAGAAAATCCTACAAACTCAGGTGTTGTTTTCCCCATAAGATGTGCACAAAAGTGATCTCACTAATTATTTTTATGGAAGATACATCATGATTCGCGTACCCCATTCTTAATGTTAACTTATACATATTGTCTTTAAATTAATAAAAGTTAATTATTTGTCTATGTCAAGAAGCATTAGGTTGCTTATAAATGTAGCCCACTATATTTAAAAGGACTATACATTTAGGGAGTTTGAATTTATAGCTATGAATGTCTATTTTACATTTAATTTATTTTTTATCTATTAATTTTCATTCTATTACATTCTTGTTATACTTTTGTAGATGTTGTCTCAAAATTCAATCACAAATTAATTCTAGAATATAAAATTATGATTTGCAGTATAATTATTTTTTAAGATTAATATTAAACTAGTTGATTATTTCAAACTTGTGCCTAATGTTCTAATATAATGAGTATGTTTACAAAAAAAACTTAAAATTCATGAAAGTTCATTTTTTTTGAAAGGAGCCTTTGAGAGGGTTCATCTACCAATTTCGATAAGTAACTCATTTGAGTTTATTTAACTTTTCAATCATGATTTTTATAATATTAGTTATTTTTATCAATTAGAGGCATGGTATTTTATAATACCAATGTTCTTGTTTTTGTACTTGATTTTTTTAGTGTTTAAGAGGTTGTTATGTTTTTAGTTTAAACTTTGTCTTTGATTTTATGCTCAAAAATTTGTCATGATTTTATTTTGAACATATAATTTTAAGTAAACTAATATTTTTAATAGTGGCCATCGTAAATGTGTGATTTCAACCATTTTTTAGTGACATTTTGAGTTTGTAAAAGGAAAATGCTAATTACCCCAATTTAAGGAGATTGGAAAAGGAAAATGATAATGTTTTTGAATTAATGAACAAAGCCAAGGAGGATATATCTTGATATTATTAGGTAATAAATGAGTATTTATTGAGTTATGAATATTACATTGCATTTCAACAAAATATATCCAACTCTTCATGCCATCTATTTTTCATTATAATACATTTTACAATAGAATCAAAAATTGGCATTTGTAATGTACTAACATAAATTGATATCTCTTTGACAAATATGTTATTTCTTATTTTCTCAATACTTTATAAGTATAAATGAATAATATTTTCCCTTTAAATAATTTATAATTTTGTGATGGTTTGGTTTTGTGAATGTGTATTTAGTTTTTTTAGTACCAGTTTGGTTTAGATGATGGTGAAAAACATAATTGTTTTGTTCTACTCTTAATCATTGATTATGATGGATGTTTATTTTATTTGATTAGGTAATTTATATTTTTATAATTATAAACAATATCCTTAGAACAAAGCTTATATAAATATTACTTCTCTACCTCAGGTTAGATATGTACAAATTATGAATCTTGAAATTGTGATTAAGACTCTAAAATATTTATAAATCATTTGAATATTATGATCCTATTTTATAATATTATATCATATTTTTTTTAATATAAAAAAATTTGAATGTGAATATGTACATATATTGTACATGCTTATATTTAAATTATAAACAAAGAAATACGATAGTTTTTAATAAGTGAGTGTGATATTTATGAAATGAATGATCCCAATCAGAAACTATTTATTCTACCAATGACAAGTGATTAAATTATTTCATGAGGTAAATTTTAGTTTAAATTTTCATGTACTTTTTTAAAGATTTGGTATCTTTGAATATAACTTTCAGAAACATTAGGGTCAATCTTAGCTTTGACTAATGTAGCCATTGGACCTAGCTCAATTGTTTAGGTCCTTTATCTACTTTATATTATAATTATGGATTAGATAAGTTATCTAGAAAATAATAAAGCTAATAATGAACAATATTGTTATGTATTTTTATGTCAAAATGTTTTTGTCCAATGTTTTTGATCCCAATACTATATTCATAGTCAGAGAATAAGGAATAAAGTTAATATTTTTGTTTTAAGTTTTTTAATTAATTCATAGGATATTATATAGATATCCATAGATAAATCATGCATTTTTAAGGGAAGTGAACTATATTTTTTCTATATAATATAAGCTCATAGACAACAGGCATGTATGACTTCATAAAAATGTAGATTCTATGAAATTATATAATAACTCATGTCATTTATGATCTAATCAATTAAATATATCATTTTTATAATAAATTTTGATTGAATGTATCCTATGAATAATAAAATTATAGTGTTACAAATTATTAATGAATGAATTAAAACTTGTTGCATTCAAAATTAGCCTATATGTTTTAGATTTGTCAAACAGTATTTGAGTAGGGATTTTTTTATTAAAAATTATTAATCATGAATATTTATATTTTGATATTTTTTACAACTATTTGAATTTAAAATTTTTATTCTATGTTAAGTCATTTGTGTAAAAATGGCCCCCAAGAAGACTAGATCTGGAAGTAGTAGGCAAATAACGAAAACATAAGATGAATTCACTCCTTATTCTTTGAAAGCTAAAAAATTGATGTATTGTATCATAAAAATAATAATAACTTAAAATAAATTTATCCTTCAACATAGATCATGATCTCAAAATTTTACCACACACATAAGGTCATTGAGTATGTCCTTACAATTTATTATTAAAATGCCTAGCTGAAGCCTATAGAAAAAGGGAAATGAAATATATTATCAAGTATATAATGGAAATTATGGACCTTATCTTATGAAGAAAAAATTTAAAAAATCTAATGAATTATATGAATAATATCTTGATGTTGCAATATTTGATGATGTGAGTGAAAGGGGTTAGTGTTATAACTTGGGTATGATAAATTTACTATGGGGTAAAAAGGAATGTTAAGTATACATGTAAGAAGATGGATAAATTAAAGATCTAAAATCCCCATGGTCTTTCAAAAAACATATATCAAATTTTATTGAATTTTATTTATTGGCCATTCAATTCAAAGAGTATTATGGTAACAAACTAAAAATGTGGGTAAAGAAGGAAGAAGACAATGTTACCAGAATATTTGAGTGGGAATGTGAGAAAAATATTCACATACACCATATTTATTTAATCATATACTCATTTATATTTTTGAACTAATGGAAAACATGAAATCCAGTAGCTTGCATAGGAAATTGAAATTAAAAACTCTTATTTATAATATGCATGCTGAATTCATATTCAAGGAGGTCATCAAATGCATTTCCAATGAATACAAAGATAGAATAAGAATTTAGTGAACTATTTATAGATACTATTTGAATTTAATGATGGATTTATATCTACGATTAGTAAGGCAAAGCCCATTATTTATGCTACAAAAGATAAGGAGTCAATGAAATAATATGATAGTATGAAAGAGTAGCTTTTATTGTATTGATGCATATGTGAATCAATACAAGCTCATCAACTTGGAGATGAATTAATTTTTAAATATTGTTTTGATGAGGAATTAGTGATCTTGGATACTTTTTATGATGCCATTGAATGGTACATGCATTTTATTTTTCTAAGAAAGGAAAAATATATAGAGGGTAAATCTATGGCACTAAGCCTAATTGCCATGGTATACTCATATGTTTTTAAATTGTAAAATAGGCCCACTTTTACCAATTTGAGATAAAAACAATTACATTACCATGATGTTCCCATATATAGAAGACTCTGACTATTATAAATATTTATAATTAAAGGTTTATGAACACCAAAATAATATTGTGGATTAAAAAACAAAGAGCATGACAAGAACCATGAAATTCATGCACTGAGGATTCATTAGATAATCTATGTGATTAATAAGGAAGAGAGAAAGGGTTAATATTATTTATTTACTTATTTTATTTAGACACACTCATACAAATCTAAAAAATACATTGTTGGCTAGCATTACTACACTAGACAATGTTAAATCAACTCTAAAAAAAGCATAGTAGCATGATAATGATTTTTATGATTACACACACACACACACACACACACACACACACACACACACACACACACACACACACACACACACACACACACACACACACATTTTTAATTATTATAATTACATCATGTATGAACTAGAAAAAAGAGGTAATAAGAGATTTAAGGTTCTTTTCACAATGTGGTAGAATTTTAGAATATTTTTTGGATATGTCTGCCTAATATATTATAGTTATCATTAACAATCAAATACTAAATATATTATTTTTCTCCTAATAATGGATATATAATAGTGGACTCAAAGTTAAATAAAAAAATTAACAAAAAATAATTACATAGTTATATTCAGAAACTATTCTAGAAAGAGGTAACAATTTGTTTAGAATAAAAGAGAGATAATTTATTTTGGTAATTTATTCATGTCCAAGATGTTGTAAATAGTGTTAAAAATTATGAAATAATGATAACCATAGAGACATGGATCATTTAGTTTAATTAATGATAATAAAAACCTAATACTCAATGCATGTTGTTTTGATAATTATTTAAAACCAATGAATCAAATATTGTTGTGTTTTAGAGTTTGATTGTGGGATTTTTAAGACTTGAAAACAAGATTTTAATTAAAAACAGGGAAATTTCCATATAAATCCTTCTTCCCATAACTACTAATGTTCATGTAACTTTTTATGAAATAAAATAAATAAATAAATAAATCTTATATTTTGATGAGATCCCATTTTACTAGGGATTTTTGTGTCATGGTAATATTTAGCATCAACACTTTAAGTAGATGTTTTTATTGGTATATAAGAGGGTAAGTATATCCATGTCTAAATTTGGCACTTGATGTAGGAATATCACAATATTATAAATTTATTATTTTTTACACCATCCCTAAGTATGAGTTTTAGAAAGAGGCAATGGATGGATTGATAATTAGTTGGGCCATAAGGTACTAAAAAGTAATGGTAGTTTATTTTCTCTCTTTATATATTTTGATGTTATTGTTTTCATTCATTTATTTATTTATTAGTTATTTTTATAATTTATAAATTATTCATTATACCTAATAGTTTTTGGGTACAAGTACTTATAAAGAGAGAAAGGAGTATTTAAAATATGGTATTGGGCATCTTTAAAACACACTATTTGCAATAAATGTTTCCTCATATGTTTTCTTGCATTGATTTTAGTTAATTAGGAATCAAATTTAACATTACAATGGAAAAATGATAGGATTTCCATGGAATAAGTTACTAAAGTAATATTACATAATTTTTATAAGTTATAAAATTAATTTGTGTTATTATTGAATGAGTTATGATCCCATTTTAATTTAATGAATTTGTGTACCATTCTATGTCAAGGGTTAACAACACATAGGTACCCTTTTCTATTTTCTCTTTTTAATATTAATAAAATGTTTGTGTACTCAATTTTGGGAACATTATCCAACTTGAATTATTTTCTATATTTGTCTTATAATATTACAATATCCATTTCTATTAAAGAAGACTCTTGTAGTCATAGTGGCTTTGCATCTTCCCTTGTCTGCTAGCATGGGGCTTATTCTAATAATAATAAAAATGTTTAAATGTTAGAGAGTTAGGTAGCTATAGAGATGCACCATGGGTCCCATGACCAAGTGCATGAGGTAAAATCAATTTTATTTGTACAAAGTGAATGATTAAAACTAATTCAGACATAAGTAAGCAAACACTTTCAATGGAGTGGAAGTCTTATTTGCAATAAATACAAATTTTATTCATTAATGGTGAGTAGGGAAAACTGGCATAATGTGCTACAATGAATGTATTATAGAGTAAATATGTGAAGCATGATATCTATATTAGGACTATGTCAAAACATTGACCTTAGATAGATACATATTTTACATATTTATACATGTAGAATACAAGAGGAGTTATAACTATTATTTGATACAAAGAAGTTGGTTTCATCAATTTATCTTCCAGGATGGATGATAGTTGAGGAACCTCCAAGATCACATGGATAGGTCAAGATGACATGTAGATGTGATGTGTAATCTAATAAGTTAAAGAGTCGATAAGTGAGTGCCAATGGGGTGCATGAGATTATAGAGCACAAAATATCAAGGCACATGGATATATGAGCTATAAAGGCCACATGAATAAAAATCAAGGTACAAAAGTTAGTGCATAGTTGTAAGTCATGTGAGGGCATGAAAGTAGATGATTAAGCACAAGACTTGACATAGTTCTACAGCTATGAAGTGCACATTGAGTGGAGTGTATGGTGAGGTGTGAAGTCTATAATCTCAGGTGACCACTACATGGAATTATAATATTTGGCATAAGACTTGTATGGAAGGTTTTCAACCAAATTATTGTAAAGGACTGCATAATACTAGGTGAGATGGGTGCACATTGCATAGCAGAGAAAACTACGAGTGAATTAAATGGCATGAAAGCTACATATATCAGTTATTGAATACAACATTTAAATAGAGTAAAAAATTAAATATCATTAGATAAACTTATTAAAAATTTATTAACGCAAAATATTTATTAATGCTATATAAAGATGATATATATTTAACTTGCCATTAGATAGATTATAAAATTTAATTTATCAAGGTTATAGCTAGAAAAGGACACCTTTTTTTTGAGATGGTGAAATATGATGGTAATGAATCATAAGCATAATTATTAACCTTATCCTTATGATGAGACTTACCAAAGCAATGTGAATCCACACAAGCATATTATACATGTTCACTCATAGGTATGATTCTAGACAAATAATTATTCTACAATAAATAATGAAAAAATAGAATAATTTAATTAGGATTGTGTACAATAATAATTTGAATTGTTACTAAAATAAGATCATTAGCACAAAATACAAGGCTATTATCCTAATTTTTATCTTCCATAACCTGAATATTTATCTAACTTATTAATGGGTGGTATCCTCATAAAGATAATCCAACTCTTTCATATCTTAAAAATTAATACATTTAGGGTCCTTATCGTAATCCCTTAAGATAACTTTGAACATGTTCTAGTAGAATTTTATAGTGTTTCATTTTATGAAAGATAAATTTAGATCTTAAATAAATCTTGAAAATTTGTGCTTGTAACTCATTAACAAGGAACATTCTACCTATTTCAACCATGTTTTTTTGACCCAAAATTTTACCTTCAATGTTTGGATGGTTTGGGCCACCTCCTTGGTTTATATTCAATATTTTCATTTCCATGTTCTTGAATTCCATAAACTCATTCCTTGACCATCCAATAGTCCATGGAAAAATAGAATTTTTAATCTCTATATAATGGTCTCCTTGAACACACATATATATAGAACCATATCATTTTCAAAACAACTGGAATGCAATTAGTGCCATTTTTTAGTAAGGAGGCCAATCTTACATCGAGAAAAACTAGTTTCAAACAAAATTTAATACAAAAAAATACCTAAAATAAGAAACTTAGATTAAAAAAATAATAAAATATTGAATATAGGAATATGGGATATATTTTTACATTACCTCATAGTGAAATGGATCATCTCCTTGAGAGGCTTGTAATTTCAACTAGTGAAATTATTCATAAATCTTCCACCTCCTCACTATTTTTTTAAACCTTCAATACCCTATGATAAAAAAAAACATTTATCAGTTATGGAATGATAAAAACCTAATCTTATAAAACACATTTATATAATGGTAATCACATAATATTCTTTTTAATACTTGTATAAAATGCTTAAAAATGCCTTACTTCATTAAAAAAAACACATAATCATGGATATTAACTTTTACCTTTTAAATTCCCAAATGATGAAAGAATATCTTGTTATATATGGTGCCATATGATTTTACATAGTTGAGATCCTTTTAATTTACAAGTTTTTTCATCACTTCATTCCCAAGTTTACAAGATATGCTAGTTTTTTGAGCTTAGACCAAATTTTAAATAACTTGGATTTCTCATTGAAATTAGGTGAATGTTTATTATCATATTATTATGACACTTTAATTATGTCCATATTATATTTATAAATATTGTACATGAATATTTACTTATATAAAATAGGAGTATTTTTTTTTACTTAGGATGTTTTATCCATATTTGTGTGTTTCCTAATTTGACATGGTGAAATTTTGAAATAAAAGTTTTAGCATTTACTCATTTTTTATTTACATAAAATAGTTGATACATTCATATCTAATGGATTATCCAAGTTTGGATATGAATATGTAAATATTGGAAACATTCATTTCACTCCATCAGTAGTTGTAATTCTAACCATAAACACTACAATGCCCAAGATATGTTGGCTAGATAAATTAATAATTTTCATTGGTATCTATGTTCCAATTATGTCTATTACATATACTAGTAACTATACTAGTTTAACCTTTCTTTGAGTTGATGCACATTTTATTTATTTGGAGATGATTATGTACCATGGGGATATTTCTTAATGAAATATTTTTTCATAGGTAATCAAAACCATCTTATACATTGGCAGGTTAATCTAGTTGCATGACATAAATAATTGGAGTGGAAAGTAGATTATGCATTAAATATGTAATTGATAGAGTATGTCTTGGAAGAATTCAATGTAATGAAAAAAAATATCAACCAAATTACCCATATACATTTAGTTATAATAAAATCCATCATTGTTTCTAACTATTTGGAAACTATCAACTAGAGATTAGAACATCACACAAAACTTCACAATGCCATCTCCACATAGAGGCTAGAGAATGGAACATCATGTAAAAATAAATAATGGCATCTCTATATGAACCCAAAATTTTCATGGTGGAACATTTCACTATGAATCTGATGATGATGATCTCCACAAAAATATGCTTAGAGCTAGTTCTCTCCTTTGTTGGTATTTTAATCTTTTTTGGGCCTTCATAAACCTCAAATTTACCTTTTTCTAATTACTTTCCTATATTTTTTTTTAAATTATGTTCATGGTGAAACCACCAAACATAAAATTAAACCACTAAGTTGATTCTAATTTTTAATGCAATGGTTTTATTATCATATGTAGTGATTTAGTTTTTGCCACCTGTATTATGTAGTGGTTTTGTCACCTTACACCATTTAATAAATTTTTGACTAAGACTTCAGTTTTCATGCATTTTTTTTAATTTTAGTTGATTTTTTTATTGTTTCATCTTTATATCACTCCTTTGACTTCCCATTTCACTCCCAATATTTTTTTTCAATCTTATTAATCTCCAAGTTAAATTGACCAAACTACCAATTAGTCCTAAGTTAACTCTAAGTTAAAAATTTTCCTTCCTTATTACAATTATTTCACCTTTTGAAGAATTTCATATCTAAATTGTGTATGCATGGTTGGGTCTTAGATAATTTTATATCCATATCCTTTTTTTTTTTTTTTGAAGAATATTTTTTCCTCAATTTACATTCATTATTTTGGTCATCTTGCATGAGTTTTGGAGAAGAAATTTCATTGATCTTGTAACCCAATATTTACATATTCTTAGATCAACCCAACAAAACTCAATTGTATTTATTTATCAAATTTATACAAACTTGATTCCATTTATTTTCATTCCTCTTTTAAAAGAGTTCCCAATGTTTACATAGAGTAAAATGAGATAGGTACATGAGGATCAAGGATATATAAGAACCATTCCTTCACCTTCAGTTGGTCTCAGATTTGATCAGGTTGGGTTTTTTGTTTTTGGATTTAATTATTTTAGAGTATCTTAAAATCATGATTTTTTTAGATAAAAAATCTATCTTTCACACTCTTGCATCAAAAATAATAGATTTAATTTCCTTTATTTCATTCACACACCAAAACATAAAATAATGGTATATATTACTTTAGATATTAATTAGAATATATAAATTAAATAATTAGGTAAAACCAAGCATTTTTAGTTCATTTTTTTTATTTTATCAAAAGCGTGCTTTCACCAAACAAATACCCATACACAATCTAAAATTTAGACAACCTAGGCAAAGAAAATATTGCATCTTAGATATGATTTTATTTATTTTCATAACAATAAAATGTTTATATTTATATATTATAAAATAAAAACCTTAAATTTTCATTCATTACATTATATATCATTTATTCTTATAAAAAATCATTTAAAAGTCTCAAAACTACTGTTTATCTTGCATTTATGAATTAATTTATGTATACATAAGAGTTGTTTTATAAAACCAAACCTAGTTTTAGATATGATTTTAATTTTAATTTTAATTTTAAAAAAATTAATTACATAGTGTATTTGAACTTATTGCAATCCAAAAATATTAAAAAAAAAGTTAGTCAATCTAGTGTATTTAGGCAAAACTCTCATGTTGCAAATTAGAGAAAGTTAAAATAAACACTTGCATCTTTTGTTTAAAATATAGTTTAGCATTTAATTTTTGGAAATTTCATTTGTATTTCAAAACATAAAACATGAAAGGATAATTTATTTATTTTAGTTTCATTTGTTAATTCATTTCATCCCAAACACTTTCCATTTAAACAACTAGTGTAGTTTAATTTTATTTAAAACAACCTCAACAAAATATTACAAAAAAAAATATTCAACCAAACCTCATCCAAAAAATCATGAGTGCCAAAAAAATTATATCATCATATTCATTTAAAAAAAAATTAGCATACATATCCAAAATATCTATATGAAGACTTTCCAACCCACATTGCCTAGCCATTAGATGATGTTACCTTAACATACCTACCTCCATAGGGATATTTTATTTCACATAATTCTATCTCCAATTCCATTAGGTGCCACACAAGGAGGCAATGAATCCAAAATTAGGCTTGTGGTTTTTAATTCTACCCCATTATTAAAATTTATCATTATCAATCTCTCTTTCTTAGATAAACTATTTTCTCAAGTAGAACCTCCAATCATTAGACCCCTTCATTTTATATCCTATCAACTTAACAACCTCCAAGTTTGAGACTTATACTATTATTTTAATTTATCCTTGAGACTTAACCAAATTCCTAATGTTTGGTAACCTAATTTCTCCCCATTTATTGATTTAGGCATTGACCAAGAACTCTAATAGCTTGTCCTCATTCACACCAAGTGTTCATAGGACTCTATATCCTCTAAATTTTACACTCTTAATGAGAAATGTGACATGGGTTATCTCATAGTATTAACATGAACATGTTTTATCACCCATAATCTAAAATTCCACCTATAAACTCAACCCATCAACCCATTCTTATAGCCTCATCCATTCAAATGTTTCAACCACACCATCCCATCCAACCCAATTAATATATTGGTTATCTTTCTATCTATTCATTGGTTGTCTTAGCTAAGAGTTAATGGGTATAGTGTGTGAAGGTTAGTGTGTTGATTTCCTAGTGTATAAGAATTGTTGAACTCAATGTGAATGGATTATCCTTTTTCATTTTCATCCTTTATTTTCTTTTCTCCATTTTCCCCCTCTCTTACATATTTTTATATTATTTATATCACCCCCAAAAATATATTTGATTAAGAGTTTGAAATAAATATTAACCTTGAAAACTACATAATAATCCACCAATTCCTAGGAGAGGCTTCCTTATTTAGTTGGAAAAACATTTCCACACAAAAAATGGAACACCAATCTCAAAATACCTCCTCTTCAAAATTAAAAACCAAATGTATGGTGTTAATATAACAAATATGGGATCCCTTTGAGCCTATTATTAGTTACCTATATTATAATAAAATGACTCTCACCTATGGAGGCAATATGTATCCCCAAATGGAAATTAGGCCACAAATTAGTCTATAAAACCTAAAGTAGAAAGCATAATTAGATTTGATTCATATCTCTATAGATTCTACTTTTAGGATGAAAAGATAAGTAGACTATAGTTTCTTCCTTGCCCTTCCAACATTAGCCAATAATTTTATATCCCACATGAACAACCTAATATAACCTATCCTAAGTCATCCAATGTGAACTAATACATAAATGGTCGCAAAATATTTCTTTATAAACCTTCCACCAATGAGGTTACTAAAGACACCAATAAATTTTCCTATATGATCTCATCTCAACCTTGGTGAGCTAAATTCCCAACTTAGAGAAAAAAACCAACCTTTCCTAACTAGAGGTGGATTATAACATTTATAATCAAGGTCGTTCCTCATTTATTCCTATCCTTAAGGTAAAATATTAATAAACACCTTATCAAAATAATTGATCCATAATTAACTACATTTCAAACTGATATCCAAGGGACATCCTTATTCATGGGGTCCCAAACCTAATATCATCTAATATTACCACTTCATAGCAACTACCTTATAAAATTCATTTTGGAGGTTTATTTTCTTACCTTTCCCCTAATAACATGGTGGCCAACACACTACCACCATTTATTCCTCCCAGTTATGTGTTGGCCAATGTGCAACCCATGTACACATATCCCTTATAAGATTTTTTTTTTTTAAAATTTATCATATCCTTATTCCACCTTATTATCACATGTTCTTGAAATCCACATAGTTATATAACTACCTCCTAGCCTACTAAATTTAATATTATCAACCTTAATATTTTTATTTTAGCAATTTTACATCCTTCTCTTATTCAATGCCTCTTCCTTAGGCTCATCCTACCATACCTTCAACATAATTTAGCATCATGGGTACCTATGTTGATTATTTAATGTAACCCCTTGTAAAAAACATATCAAGAGTCCTTATACCATGTCCCCTACCTTTTTTCACTAAGTAAAAGATGGCTAGGGAGATCTTAAAGTGTATATAAAATCATACATAATTATGGTTAAAGAACTCCTACCTTATGATGGGGTAGTTGAAAAATTCCTTAAAAACCTCAAAGGAATATCCTTAGACTAGTATTACCACCTACCTAAAGGATCTATTCATTCCCTTTGAAAATTTATGGAAGATTTTTTCAAGGCATTCCATATGGAAAATCTTCTCAAGACTGGAACATGATAATGATTGCACATTAAGAAATAAACCGACAAATTCATTTCCCATTTTATCACAAGATGTAGAAAATTACTATACTCATTTTCCATCACACTACATATGGACAAAATAGAATTATGTGATATTTTTATATGATATATTAATAAGGAAATGAGAAAGGAAATTCAAAAGTTACCTTATCAATCTAATAAATAAATGTTTGAAAGATCTATGAGAATTGACCAATTTGTCATTGATCGTGACCACATAACCTATAGAACCAATGGATTATTGATCACCCTTATTAAAAATAATGGGGTTTATCAAAAACCAAACCAAAATAAACCCAATAATTAAGGCCCCAATATTCTAAAAAAGAACTATAATTCCACTATTTGTGTAATCGATTAAATAAATAGGACAAATAGTGTGACCAATAATTAAAGTCAACCAATGAAAAATAATAACATTAACAATGAGAAAAATGTGTGAGGAA